>JAREIS010000303.1:0-57500 GCA_030060385.1 Muscicapa striata striata | reverse complement strand
TTCACAGCCTGTGCCTGGTACCATCCCACACCTGACCCAGGGAGGGGCCTGGAGCAGCTCTTCCCTGCCCTCCCAACAGCTGCTGCTGCCAGACTTGCTCTGCTGAGGGATTTTTAACTCATTTCTCTGCTTGTCGTCTGGATATCCCCCATGCTCATTCCCTTTTTTTCAGTAAACACAAAATTCGTGCCTGAATGTGACCAGAGCTGCTCACTCGTCTTGGGATTAGGCCAGAAATCTCAGAGCTTTCAGTCTAACAGCTGGGTCATGGTGCCCAGATATTTGCTGGTCCTTGCTGGTAAATTTTAAATGTGTATTTTCTTCTCCAGGTGAGCATTCCCAGCTCTCCCAGACTGGCTCCAGAGGGGCTCCACTGGAGCAGCTCCGTGGTCTCCTCTGGACTCTCTCCAACAGCTCTCCTGTGCTGAGAACCCCAGACCTGGGCTCTGATCAATTGATCAGAGTTGATCAATTACTCATTAAAAAAAAAAAAAAAAAAATCTATGAAATACCCATTAAATGGTTGGCTTTGCTGATCTTGGAGGTCTTTTCCAACAGATGGTTCTGGGAGGATTCCCTTGCTCAGCAGCAGCCACAGCAGTGGAGCAGGACTGCAGTGTGGCACAGGTAGGGGACACCTCATCCCATTTATCCCATTCCTGTTTGCTGGAGCTGTGGGAGGTGGGGCTGTGGCAGGCAGAGCCCACAGCTGATGCTCCAGAGTCCCCATTTCCCAGGGAATGTGTCATGGGCTGCAATACAGGACGTGACAACAATGTGAATTCTGTCCCACCTGTTAACCCAGCTGGGACAGTGCCCCTGATCTCCTGGCACACATTATCTGCTCATGGGCAGCTTTAAACCAGCTGGGGCAATCATCTTTATCTTCCCACAGCCCATCCTCCCTCCAGGAGAGATCTCCTGTTCATGGCCAGTGAGTCCCAGGGCATGGCTGATAAAATTCCATCATCCCATGGGAGATGCTCCAGCCAGGGCAGGAGCCAAGCCTTTCCTACCCAGAGAAAAACTGACATTTTGGACACCAAGGCACCTTCTTCCCACTGGATTCCAGAGGAAAGCCAGACCTTTCCACATCATCCCTGCACCTTCAGAGGAAACTGCACCTTCTCCAGGAGCACTGCTCCAGCTGAGCCACATCTGCCACTGCAGGAGGATGCAGCCACCATGGAATGGGACTGTGCCAACACCCTGACTGACTGACGGGTGTCAGCTTGGATTCTGACTCTGGCAGGGTTGGGATTGTTCTTTGTAATACTGCATTTCTATTTTAATTTTCCTAGTAAAGAACTGTTATTCCTAATTCCCATCTCTTTGCCTGAGAGCCCCTTAATTTCAAAACTATAATAATAATTTGGAGGGAGAGAGTTTACATTCTCCATTTCAGAGAGAGGCTCCTGCCATTATTGGCAGACACCTGTTCCTCACACCAGGACAGAATGCCAGGCTGGGGCCATTCAAACCCTTCACCATGTGAAGTGACACACTTCTATCCCAACCACACCCCAGTGATCCCAGTGATCCCCAGTGATCCCAGTGATCCCAGTGATCCCCAGTGATCCCAGTGATCCCCAGTGATCCCAGTTGCAGCGCTCATTTTTGGCAGCCTCGGCTGCTCAGATGTGCTGAGCTGCTGCCCCTCGCCCTGGGCAGTGCTGAGCTGGAGCCCATCGCTTTGTCAAGCCCTCACCAAGGGCTCAGGGCATTTCCTCACTTTCTGGTGAGTAACCTCTGTGCAGTTCCCTGCGTGGCTCTGAGCAGAGGGGCAGCTCAGTCCGTCAGAGCAGAGGCACCGCGGGCAGTGTCCCTGGGCAGGGCTCAGTGTCACTGTCAGCACACATCAAACCCTGGGAGAGCCAGGGGATCCCTCCTGCCTGCCAGGGCTGGGGGCACAGCACAGACATGCAGCTCTATAAACAGCACACGAGACTGTGGCTTGATCTCTGCAATGTCAAAAGCCTTAAAATTCAGGGCAGTGATCCCCAAAAGCTCTGCAGAACTGGAGCTTGTTCTATGGGGGGTGGACACAGTGGCAAAGCATTTTTTGAGGAGCTACTAATTTTGCTGACTGTCAAACTGATTTTTAAACCCCACCCAGTGCCACCCCTGCCATGGCAGGGACACCTCCCACTGTCCCAGTGTCCAGCCTGCCCTTGGGCACTGCCAGGGATCCAGGGGCAGCCACAGCTGCTCTGGCAATTCCAGCCCAGCCAGGAATTCCCAGTTCCCAATATCCCACCCATCCCTGCCCTCTGGCAGTGAAGCCATTCCCTGTGTCCTGTCCCTCCATCCCTGTGCAGTGCAGGAGCTGGGGAAGCTCCGAGGGTTTTGTTTCCTTGTTATCACCCCCAGGAGGCTGCAGGGCTGGCACCAGGAGCCAGCAGCTCCTTTTTCTTTGTTAGTTTGTCCTTGCAGAAGTCCCTGTGCCAGGCCCAGGAGCCCTGGGGCTCCCCCAGCCCTTGGTGCCCTGAGCTGGAGCTGGAGCTGGGACCATTCCAGCACTGAAGAAGATGAGGATGAGGATGGGGGTGAGGATGAGGATGAGGATGGAGGTGAGGATGAGGATGAGGATGAGGGTGAGGATGAGGATGAGGATGAGGATGGGGTGAGGATGTGGGTGAGGATGGGGATGAGATGGGGGTGAGGATGGGGGGTGAGGATGATGATGAGGATGGGGATGAGGATGAGGATGAGGATGGGGTGAGGATGAGGATGAGGATGGGGGTGAGGATGAGGATGAGGATGGGGGTGAGGATGAGAATGAGGATGAGGATGGGGATGAGGATGAGGATGAGGATGAGGATGGGGGTGAGGATGAGAATGAGGATGAGGATGGGGGTGAGGATGAGGATGGGGTGAGGATGAGGATGAGGATGAGGATGGGGGTGAGGATGAGGATGAAGATGAGGATGAGGATGAGGATGGGGGTGAGGGTGAGGGTGAGGATGAGGATGAGGATGAAGAGTTTCTCCTCCTTAACCTTGGCAGCCCTGACCTACATTGCAGCCCCTTTATTCTCCCCTGCCTGCTGCAGAAGCAGTTTATTTGGGGAATACATAAAAAGCCCTGAAAATACAGCCCATGACGATATTTCAGGCTGATGGTTTGCACTTTACAGGGGCCTTTAATCTTCCTTGGGATAAAGCAAAACCTAAATTACCAGCTGGGAAGTGCTGGGTGCTGGGCTCAGTGTGGGCCTGCTCTGGGCACACAGCCAGGCCTTTATTTGCTGGACAGAATAAAATCCTCCCAAAAGTTCACCCTTTATTTTTCCTCCCAAATTTCCCTATCCATTGTCTTATGGGCTCAACTTGCAAACATTTAAAATTTGCATTAATATTGGCAAGAAAAAACTTCATGATTTCTTGCTCTTGGTACAAGTGAAGAATATTGCTTAAAATCACACTGTTATAAATGATCCTATTATCACTCAATTTCTGGAGAACCTTCCCAGGATAAAGCTCATTTCAAAGCAGAGGCTCCCAATTCTAAGTTTGTAAATATTGAGCAGCACAGTTGGCACTGTGCATCCACTGTGTGCAACTGCAGCTGGTGGTGCCACACTCCCAGTCCCATCTGCATTATCATAATGAAATTTTACAGAAACAGCACTTTGAATTGGCCAAGGCTTCCTCTGAAGGCCTGGGGGTTTCTCTATCAGAATTTCAGCCATATTTACCCTCTGAGTTTTATAATGCACCTCTGTTCTTGCTGAGAAATCCACAGAACTTCCTATTTTAAGATGAAGAAGGGGAGATATTGGAGATAATGGGATATTGGGAAGGAATTCCTGGCTGGGAGGGCGGGGAGGGGCTGGGCTGGAATTCCCAAAGAAGGTGGGATTCAAGGTCCCTTCCCACCCAAACCAGTCTGGGATTCCCTGCCTGGGGCAGCTCCCTTTGGCAGGGGCAGTAGGGAAGGCTTTGGGGAGAGAGGCTTCCCCCTGGCAAGAATTCAAGCAGAGAATTCACAGATTGGCTAAAGCGATTCAAGAAGTTATGATGTATTTCAATTATAATTTTTACAAGAAATGTGCTTTAAAATGAAGAAAATTGCTTTGACAGAAACTCTGAGCAGTGAAGATAAACTCAAGCAATTTTATTTTTCAAAAAGCTTCAATATATCACAAAATCCCAGACTGGTTTGGGTTGGGAGTGACCTCAAATCCCACCCAGAGCCACCCCCACCATGACAGGGACACGTCCCACTGTCCCAATGTCCAGCCTGGCCTTGGGCACTGCCAGGGATCCAGGGGCAGCCACAGCAAATCTGGGAATTCTGTGCCAGGGCCCCACTGTATTTTATGTTATGATCAACCATTAACATTTCATTTATTCAGAATACATTTACTAAATCTTTCTTTTTTGTTGTCTCAGTTCTGTTAAATAAAATGCTGATGGAGATGAGTAATGAGTTGTCTTTGCTTGTCCCAGTAATGATCATTATTTTCCACTTGAAATTAAATTACATTTAAATTTTGGTAATAAACAGCTGAGCAATAATGAATGCTACACCATTATCTTAATATTCTGCAATTTATCACCTCTGAAAACAGATAAATCAGTCTGCTAAGGACAGCCAGTGGAATGCCAGGTCACAGAATAAAGACGAGCACCAATCTGTGTGGCTGTGCTCTGGTGTCACACACCTGTCACTGCCTTTAAAGGTTAAAAAAACCCTCCCAAATTTTGAGAAACCTGAAATTGGGGTTATTCTGATAAGAACTTCCCTGCTGTTTAACATGAATCCTAAATGTGAGCAAGCCTGGAGCTGCTGTCCCCATTCCAGTGACAGTTGTCCCCCACAGTCCAGGAGCAAACACCTTTCCTCTCCCCCACCTTTCTCCCAGGCTTTATCCCTCCCAAATCCCTGAGTCCCATCCATCCCAAATCCCTGAGTCCCCTCCCTCCCAAATTCCTGAGTCCCCTCCCTCCCAAATCCCTGTGTCCCCTCCCTCCCAAATTCCTGAGTCCCCTCCCTCCCAAATTCCTGTGTCCCCTCCCTCCCAAATCCCTGAGTCCCCTCCCTCCCAAATCCCTGTGTCCCCTCCCTCCCAAATTCCTGAGTCCCCTCCCTCCCAAATCCCTGTGTCCCCTCCCTCCCAAATTCCTGAGTCCCTCCCTCCCAAATCCCTGTGTCCCCTCCCTCCCAAATCCCTGAGTCCCCTCCCTCCCAAATCCCTGTGTCCCCTCCCTCCCAAATTCCTGAGTCCCCTCCCTCCCAAATCCCTGTGTCCCCTCCCTCCCAAATTCCTGAGTCCCCTCCCTCCCAAATTCCTGTGTCCCATCCATCCCAAATCCCTGTCCCGAGCAGGGGCAGCCCTGCAGGAGGAGGAGGATGCTCCTGGGATCCTCTAGGATCTTGTGGGATCTTCTGGAATGTTCTGGGACTCTCTGGGATGCTCTGGGATCCTCAGGGATCTCCTGGGATATTCTGGGATCTTCTGGGATCCTCTGGGACCCTCTTGGATCCTCTGGGATCCTCTGGGATCTTCTGGGATCCTTTGAGACCCTCTGGGATATTCTGGGATCCTCTGGGATATTCTGGAATATTCTGGGATCCTCTGGGATCCTCCGGGATCCTCTGGGATCAGGGAATGGGGGATGCTGTGAAACATCAGCCACAGGAAGGATCCCACCAGGAGAGTCTGGCTGCAGGATCCTCTGGGATCCTCTGGGACCCTCTGGGATTTGGGGTCAGGAGATGCTGTTCAGCATCACACACAGGAAGGATCCCAACAGGAGCCTCTGCTGCAGGGATCCTGCAGGATCCTCTGGGATCCTCTGGGATTTTGGGGTCAGGAGTTGCTGTCCAGCACCACCCACAGCAGGGCCCCAGCCCGGCCATCCCCTGGCAGGTGCAGGCTCCTTTGGGAGTGTGCCCAGCCCTGGCCAGGACAATCCCTGCAGGGGACAATGGCAGGCCTGGCCAGGTGCCAGCCTGGGAAACGTCTCCAGCAAACACCGGCGTGTAAAGTTTTCAAAAGCCAACTTTTGATTTAATGAAGCTGTCCCCTCTCATCAATTTCATTCCAGTCCTTGAGAGCAGAGAACCTTTTCAGTCTAATGAGAAATGTTAATAAAGCTTCACGCTGTGGAGAGGATTTTTTTCCTAATTCAGTAATAGCTGTCAGCACCTCTCCCCGCTGTCACCTGAACGTGTCAATGCTCGGTGCTGCTGCAGCCTCTGCCCTGCCCTGAGCAGCTGAGACCCCCCAGAGCCCCCCCAGAGCCCCCCTGTGCCTGCAGGGGCCAGGGCAGGGCTGGGCAGGGCTGGGAGCACCTGGGATGGTGGGAGGGGTCCCTGCCGTGGGAGGGGCGGGATGGGATGGGATGGGATAATGGGATGTGATGGGATGGGATGGGATGGGATGGGATGGGATGGGATGGGATGGGATAATGGGATGTGATGGGATGGGATGGGATGGGATGGGATGGGATGGGATGGGATGGGATTCAGGGATGGGATGGGATGGGATGGGATGGGATGGGATGGGATACAGGGATGGGGTACAGGGATGGGATGGGATTTGAAGGCCCTTCCCAGCCAAGTGGGGAGGGTTGTGGGAAATAGAAAAGGTATAAAACTCTCAGAAAGCTGTGAAAGCACTAATTGGCCTCAGCAAACGCTTGTCAGTTTTTAATATTCTGCTATTGGTTAGAAAGTTGTTAAAAGACTTTGAAACAAAGAGAACTTTGTTTGCTGTGCCAGCAGCTGAAGCTGTTCCATCTCCCTTGCTTGGCTCTGTAAAATGGGGCTGGTGGTTGTGAATAAAGGCTTCAAGACAGCTGCTCCAGCAGTCCCATCCCGTTGTACACACAGATATGTAAATATAAAATAAGAGAAAGAAAAAATATACCAGGAAACCAACAGGGTGACCTGAGACTCCCAGTTTGCACCTCCCAGGCCGTGCTGGTCTCTGCTCCCTGGTTTATAGAAATCCCTGCTGTGCTTGGCACTGCTCAAGCATGGCAAGGGACTCCTGTCATTCCATGGAATCCCACAATGCTTAAATGGTTAAATCCCACCCAGTGCCACCCCTGCCATGGCAGGGACACCTCCCACTGTCCCAGGTGAACCCAAGTGCTCTCCAGCCTGGCCTTGGGCACTGCCAGGGATCCAGGAGCAGCCACAGCTGCTCTGGCAATTCCAGCCCAGCCAGGAATCCCAATATCCCACCCATCCCTGCCCTCTGGCATTTCAGATGAGTCCACCCTGTCCTCTCCCAGTCCCAAGGCTGCCCCCATGTCCCAGCTGACCCCAGAGCTCAGGGCACCCCCTGCAGTGCCAGCAGGGCTGCAGCAACCCGAGACCAGTAACGAGGTGGGTAATTAACACCAACACTGAAGGAAACGCTGCTTCTGGAGGGCAGGACTTGTTGGAACAGAATTTCTGATGTGGGAACACGAAAACTGACAAATGGGAATCAGTTCATGCAACGTGTAATTAAACAGTACAACTTATTAGCACGGGGGGTTGCTATGGCAAATAATTTATATGAATTTGGAAGGAAAGGCAAACAGAGGCAGATAACAACAATACCTGGTTATCTGAGCCCCGAGAGCAGCTCAGGCTGAGCTCTGGGAGCTCGAGCAGCTGCAGCCTCCAGGGCTCTCCCTGCTCCTGGGGATGTTCTCTGACACTCCTGTTTCCAATGGGC
Source organism: Muscicapa striata striata (assembly GCA_030060385.1). Lineage (NCBI taxonomy): Eukaryota > Metazoa > Chordata > Aves > Passeriformes > Muscicapidae > Muscicapa > Muscicapa striata. The sequence goes on along the minus strand of JAREIS010000303.1, from coordinate 49,822 downwards.
ATTTGGTTTGCTCTAATTTAAAATGTGGTTTTGGAGTAATTTTAGCATTATTTTCAAAGCTGTACAAAAATACCTTTATTTATCACACAATACATTTATTGTACATCTTTTATACAATATATAGTTTATCAGAATAAATTTTTTTAGCTCCAGAATAATTGCCTGGCAGTGTCCAGGTCCAGGTTGGACAGGGCTTGGAGCAGCCTGGGACAGTGGAAAGTGTCCCTGCCCCTGGCAGAACAAGATGAGTTTCAAGGTCCCTTTGAACCTAAACCGTCCTGGGATTCTGTGATTATTTGTTTTGTTGTTGTTATTTTTTTGGAGTAGTTGGAATGGAACATCTCTGCTGTAAGATTTTTCCTTCATTCTCCTTTCCCTCTGGGAAGGGTCAGGAGTTGTAGAGAAACCCTTGAATATATTTTGCCTGATCCGAAGGTGACTTTTCACTGCATTAAGCTCTTTGCAGGAGAATTTAAACTCCTTTCTTTGCCTTAATTTTGTGCTTTATTTATGAGTGTTTATTGGTAATATTAACTAGCTATTATCTTGGTTATCATTTGCTAATTATTAGTTACTAATTGGTGGCATCCTGGGACACCCCCAGGGATGGGCACTGCAAACCTCCCTGGGCACTGCCAATCCCTGAGCTCCCTTTCCATGGGGAAATTCCTGCTGTGCCACCCTGAGCCTGCCCTGCCCAGCCTGAGGCCGTTCCCTCTCCTCCTGTCCCTGTTCCCTGGCAGCCCCTGGATGTGTTTTGGTGTCCCTGGATGTGTTTGGGTGTCCCTGGATGTTTTTGGATGTCCCTGGATGTGTTTGGGTTCCCCTGGATGTTTTTTTTATGTCTCTGGATGTGTTTGGGTGCCCCTGGATGTTTTTGGATGTCCCTGGATGTGTTTGGGTGTCCCTGGATGTGTTTGGGTTCCCCTGGATGTGTTTGGGTGCCCCTGGATGTTTTTGGATGTCCCTGGATGTGTTTGGGTGCCCCTGGATGTGTTTGGGTGTCCCTGGGGTGTCCCTGTGTTTGGATGCCCCTGGATGTGTTTGGGTGCCCCTGGATGTGTTTGGGTGCCCCTGGATGTTTTTTGGGTGTCCCTGGATGTGTTTTGGATGTGTTTGGGTGCCCCTGGATGTTTTTGTTTGGGTGCCCCTGGCTGTGTTTGGGTGTCCCTGGATGTTTTTGGATGCCCCTGGATGTGTTTGGATGTCCCTGGATGTGTTTGGGTGTCCCTGGATGTGTTTGGGTGCCCCTGGATGTGTTTGGGTGTCCCTGGCTGTGTTTGGGTGTCCCTGGATGTGTTTGGGTGCCCCTGGATGTGTTTGGGTGTCCCTGGATGTTTTTGGGTGTCCCTGGATGTTTTTGGGTGCCCCTGGATGTGTTTGGGTGCCCCTGGATGTGTTTGGGTGTCCCCCCTGGATGATGTGTTTGGGTGCCCCTGGATGTGTCCCCCGGATGTGTTTGGGTTCCCCTGGATGTTTTTTTTATGTCTCTGGATGTGTTTGGGTGTCCCTGGATATGTTTGGGTGCCCCTGGATGTGTTTGGGTGCCCCTGGATGTTTTTGGATGCCCCTGGATGTGTTTGGGTGTCCCTGGATATGTTTGGGTGCCCCTGGATGTTTTTGGATGCCCCTGGATGTGTTTGGGTGTCCCTGGATATGTTTGGGTGCCCCTGGATGTGTTTGGGTGCCCCTGGATGTTTTTGGATGCCCCTGGATGTGTTTGGGTTCCCCTGGATGTGTTTGGGTGTCCCTGGATGTGTTTGGGTGCCCCTGGATGTGTTTGGGTGTCCCTGGATGTTTGGATGTCCCTGGATGTGTTTGGGTGTCCCTGGATGTGTTTGGGTTCCCCTGGATGTGTTTGGGTGCCCCTGGATGTGTTTGGGTGCCCCTGGCTGTGTCCCCCCAGCTCTGATATGTCCCCCCAGCCCAGCCCCCCTGCACTGCCCCAGCAGCACCAGGATGGATTTGTTGTGTAAATGCCATGAAAGGTTTGGCTCATCCAGGGGAATTGCCTCTATCCATTAAAAAACACCCCAACAACCAAGCACAGAGCTCTGGGTGAAGCACCTACAAAAATCTCCTCTCTTGCCTTTTGGTGAGGCAAAGCCATTTGGGGTGAGAACCTGGCAAAGCTCCTGTCCCTGGAGCAGCATTCCCAGGAGGCTGAGCCAGAGCCTGCAGTTGATTGCAAGTGCCCCTCATTGCCAGCTATCCCCTGGCTGATTCAAAGGAATCATTTTCTGATTATGAGTGTTTCTGGGCTCTGTATTAATCATTTACTATTCATTATTTCTGAACTGTGACTGACCACCTAAATTGAGTGCACTATTTCTGGGCCTCAATTAGGTAATTGAAATGCTCTTTAAATCAGAGTAATTAGCAGTGTGGCTTTTCAGATGAATTATTTTTTTATCCTGAATTAATGGAGAATTTGGGGACTTGTGAGCTATTATGCCCATTCTTTGGCACTGACCTGGATTCTGTCAGATAAGGAGCAGCAGGAGTTTGTGCATCGCCTTGAACAGACCTGACAGCTTCTATTTGTTAAAATATTCCCAATTCTGGGCTGGGAGGGCTCAGCCAGCTCTGACAGGTCAGAAATTTCAAACACAATTTGTAACCAGCGAGGCACGTTGGTCACAGGAGCCACGATTTGGTGGCAGCAGATTAATGCTGTCTCCTCAAGATGGTGGAAATCACTAATTCTGTGTTTTCCCAGCTCCGTTTCCATCGGTGCCAGCGAGAGAGGGGCTGATCTGAATGCTGGGAGTGCTCTTGGAGGTGTCTCCACGAATTTGTTCCTGCTCCTGGTTTGTGCTCACACAGTGAGTATTTCCCAGCCTGAATATTTCCCAGCCTATCCTTTGCTCCTGCTCCTTCCTCCTGGGTGAGGGATCACCTGAGTCCCGAGTTATGAATATGCACAGTGCCAATGAGACAACTCAGCTCCAGAGAAAGGGGGTGGCACTGAATGGCTGAAAAATGGAGCTTTTTGAAAAATGGAGCTTTTTGCTCCTCCAACCTCCACACAGGCCCTGATTTGGTTTGTGCTGTTAAAAGGTGGCTCTCTCCAGCCCTGGGGATGCTGCTGGGGCTGTGGTCAGTCCTGCTGGACAGCAGTGACCAGAGTGACCCTCAAGGTGAGTCCTTCACCACCTACACAAGGACATGGACACAGGGCTGCAGGTGACACTCAGGTGACATTCAGGGGTCCCTCAGGGGTCCCTGTGGGTTTTCCTTCACCACCTGCAAAGGGTGAGCTCAGTGTGGCCTTACAGGACCTGAAGGAGCTGGAGGAAGATGCAGAGAGGATTTCCAAGGGATGGAGGGACAGGACACAGGGAATGGCTTCACTGCCAGAGGGCAGGGATGGGTGGGATATTGGGAATTGGGAATTCCTGGCTGGGCTGGGATTGCCAGAGCAGCTGTGGCTGCCCCTGGATCCCTGGCAGTGCCCAAGGCCAGGCTGGACACTGGGGCTGGAGCAGCCTGGGACAGTGGGAGGTGTCCCTGGGGTGGCACTGGGGGGGATTTGAGGTCCCTTCCCACCCCAGGCATTCCCTGGTGCTGTGATCTGTTTATGGCAGTTCCAGAGCCCATAAAGTTTGGTTTATCTGTTACACAACAGCCCAATCTCCCTCTCAGGCTCTCCTGGTTTTATCTGTGTGGCACCATCAGCTTTGTACAGCCTGGCTATTCCTACTTGATATTCAGGACATGAGGCTTTACAAGAGGAAATGTCTTGATGTATCTGCTGTTTTATTTTTAATGAAAACATTTCTTGCTCTGAAAAAAAGAGGTCACTGCACATCTCTGAGTACAAATTATTGCATATGCACAGGAGCTGGAAAACCACTGGGTTTAGAAACCACCAAATTCCCACTCAACAGCACCTTCTGAACATGCAAATAAGGCAAAAGGCAGCAGCTCATTGTGGGCTTTGGAGCACACAAAAATATCCCAGCTCCCCTGGGACCGTGCACCGGGAGGAACGGGAAGGGAAATTTTCCTTTTCAAAAAGCTTTGTAAAGCAGTGAAACAATCGCTCCTGGGCAGAGGGCTGGAGGCTCTGATCCACCAAATCCCTTCCCTGCAAGGGCCTGGGTGCCAGGACTGCACAAAGAGGAGCTGCAGAGTGGGGGAGGCAGTGGCTGAGCTCCCTCAGGAGATCATTTGCTCCTGCACTCAATTCCTGCCTCTCCCCTGCTGCTTCCATGAGCCTCTTCAAGAACGTGTGGAAAAAAAAAAAAAAAAAGGTGATTTTTTTTTTTCTTTCCTCCTCTTAAATTTTTTGTTCAAATTTCTTTGCAGCTGAAGGGAGAAAAAAAAACCCAGCTTTGTGTGCAGGGAAACTGTAATGCAATCGGCAATCTGCAATGGTGATTTGGAGTTTCTCCTGGCGTTGGGATTGCCAGGAGCAGGCAGGTGCTGAAGGTGATAAGGAGGGTATGGGGCACTGGGGATGAGGGACAGGTGCTCCAAGGGACACTGGGGCTGGCAGAAGCCTGGGACAGTGGCTGGGAGGTGTCCCTGGCATGTCCCTGTGTCTTGGGTTGCAACACAGGATGTGGCAGCAATGTGGATTCTGTCCCCATCTGTTAACCCAGCTGGGGCAGTGCCCCTCATCTCCTGGCACACATTATCTGCTCATGGGCAGCTTTAAACCAGCTGGGGCAATCATCTTTATCTTCCCACAGCCCATCCTCCCTCCAGGAGAGATCTCCTGTTCATGGCCAGTGAGTCCCAGGGCATGGCTGATAAAATTCCATCATCCCATGGGAGATGCTCCAGCCAGGGCAGGAGCCAAGCCTTTCCTACCCAGAGAAAAACTGACATTTTGGACACCAAGGCACCTTCTTCCCACTGGATTCCAGAGGAAAGCCAGACCTTTCCACATCATCCCTGCACCTTCAGAGGAAACTGCCCCTTCTCCAGGAGCACTGCTCCAGCTGAGCCACATCTGCCACTGCAGGAGGATGCAGCCACCATGGAATGGGGCTGTGCCAACACCCTGACTGACTGACGGGTGTCAGCTTGGATTCTGACTCTGGCAGGGTTTGGGATTGTTCTTTGTAATCCTGCATTGCTATTTTAATTTTCCTAGTCAAGAACTGTTATTCCTAATTCCCATCTCTTTGCCTGAGAGCCCCTTAATTTCAAATTGATAATAATTTGGAGGGAGGGGGTTTACATTCTCCATTTCAAAGAGAAGCTCCTGCCTTTACTGGCACACACCTGTCCTTCACACCAGGACACCCTGGGTGGGCTCTGAGCTCCTTTCCAGCTGAAGGCGTTCCCTGAGTTTGTGATGCTGCAGAGGCAAATCAGAATTCCTGCAGTTCCTGCAGTTCAGGGACCCCCCCCAGCTGAGCTGCAGCAATCCAGGCTCTGGGCACAGCAAGAAGTGGGATCCAGCTGTTGGGAAGCACCCAGGGACAGCATCAGGCACATTTATCCCGTGCCATCTGCAGCAGCCTGGGAGGGCACGGGAGGCAACCCAGGATTTTGAAGCCCTGTGCCATCCCCTCAGCCTCTTCTCTTCAGCAGAATAAATAAATTAAAGGATAAGAGAACGAGGCCACGTGCCCTGTAAAAAGCAGAATCTGCTTTTGCTTTCTGGGTGAAGGATTCTCCATTTCCCACTGGCTGTCTCTGATTTAATGAGGTGTTTTCTGAGATGTTTTCTGAGGCTCAGCCCTGCCACCATCCCTGTGCTCAGGAACTCTGGGCTGCCAGGCTCTTGGAACCCTGAAATCTGGGAGTTTTGGGCTTTCTGTGCACTGACCCCCCAGGGAACACTGCTTGACCTGAGGCACTGGAGAAGGCTCCCAGAATGGAGTGATAGAACTGGGATCACTGGTGTGCAGTTAGATAGCCGTGTGCAATGTCACACGGGGAAAAATTTGGAATTTGGGGTTTTGGATGTAGTGATAGGTATGGGACAAGATGGAGGTTTTAGGGCAGAAGTTTTTCTTCTTGTCCCTCTTCTTCTTGGGTTTAGGTGGTACTTTTGTGATTGGGTAGAAAATGCCTCACTGTGGGTCATGGGTATTTGGTCATTGGGTCAAAAGTAAAAGTAATTTAGGTGTTAGTTCTTAATTGGACTGTTTGGCCTTAAAATACATTGTAAGGAGTGAGGTCCATCACCATTTCTGCATTTTTATCTCGTTAGCTGCAGGTGCTGCAGCACTCACTGTGACATGGATGAGAATTAATAAACATCTGATTCCAAACACAAAATTCCATCTCTCAAGCTTCCAATCCAGACTCTGGCAAGAAGAAAAAGAAGATTGAAAGTAAAACTTAAAAGTAATGTCAGACTGGGCAGCCGGATCAACACTCGGCATCACCCCCTGGTCATTGCTGAAAATCAAATCCCCATTCCCTGATCTCCCCAGGAGAGAAATGAGACAAATCCCAGCAGGATTGTCAGTGACATTGGGAAGTTTGAATGTTTGAAAGGCCCTGTTTGGGAGCTGGGACCTAAAAAAATCAGTTTGCTCTGGGGGCTGAAGCACAGATTAACAAAGTTTGGCCAAATGTCATCAAATTCACTGTGTTTGCCTCATCACTGGTTTCACTTAGATTGTAAAATATTTGGAGGAAATATCTCTTCAGTTTATGTGTGCACTCATAAATTTCATGGTACCACAAGCCCAAATCTGCCCTGGCATATTCAGGTGCTGCCATAACCCAGCCCATAAATCAGAATTATTTAAAGCCTCCTGCTACTTTTCCTGGGCTTCTCCTCTCCTGCAGCTGCACCTGTGGATCCAGAGAGCCCCAGAAATAGATTTTTTCAATTATGACTCATGCTGTTGGCTTGATGGATACGAAACAAGGTCCTGATAATAGATCAGAATACTAATAATTTTTTTTGCTTAATTGAGAAGGTTATTTTAATGAAAATGGAGCACTTGCAGCACCTGTCCCATGGGATGTTCAGCCATGAGCTTGTTCCCCTGGAAGGCACGTGCCAGGTGCCAGGGGGCTCCTCCCTCTCCATTTCACACCAGCTGGGGCTGATTTTTGTACATTTTAGAGCAAAATGCATTCAGTGCTGGCTCCTGAGGGGAAACCAACTAAAACCTGATTTCTCCATCCTTTCCCCTCAGCTGAAGCACAGAATATCCTCTGCCAGGAGCTGGGGCTGGGGGTTTGATCCATGGGCAGGATTTAATAACAATAACTGGATGAAACCTGCCCAAAGCAGCTCAGGACAAGGCAAAGCTCAGCCCTGGGTCACTACAAAACCAAGGACATCTTGTGAATAATGGCAGAAATTCTATTTATTGGCGTGAATTCTTTAGCTCCTGGACCAGCACTGAATGGAGCTGATTGCTGATTGAGACTGCACAGATCGTTGAGAATGTAAATTAATGACAAACTATTAAAATTAAGAAGCAAAGATATGATAATGCCTGGTAAAAATACTGAGAGGTGGAATGGCATAGCAATATAAGCAAATTATCATCTTCAGGAGTGAAAAAGAAATACAATGGGATAAAAATCTTAGCAGATGGTGAAGTTTAGCATCACTTACTGGAGGTATTCAGAAAAGGAATGTTTTGTGAGCATAAAGAGAGTGAAGAAGAATTTTAGTTGATGCTTGATGAGGTTTTTATGAGAAGACATTATGTCCCTGACTTGGGAAGCAGCAGAAGTTTCAGTGAAAATGTAAATGTAAACAGAAGCTGATTCAATTTGTTGGGGGGAAAAGAAAAGACCAATTCAGGTTTCAGCCTAAATTAGACTAAAACTCTAAAATGTAAAAACAATTCCTGTGTGCCAGGATTTTCTAGACAGGCAAACCTGCATGAGAATGAGGAGCACTAAATGCAGGGGCTGGAGCTGGAAGCCTGCACGCTCAGCCCCTCTCCAAACGAGATTCCCCTGAAGGAGAGCAGGAACCCAGCCCTGCTGCTCCCTCAGAAACGGCCCCAGCCCAGATTTCCTCCAGGATCCACAGCAGGATGGGCTGTGCTGCCCTGGAGCATTCCTGCACTCACTGGGGCAATTCTTAGGACACAATAATTTGGGTTCAAGGAGCTGCCGTGTTGTGGCTGCTCTCAGCTGCAGGCAGAGATTCCTCTTGGGATGGTCGGGGCACAGAGGAAATTGGAGTTTTTAAACCCTGAACTGTGAGGCTCCAAGTTGGGTCCCTTCAGTGGCCCAGAACAGGGCAAGGAAAGGGTAAAGACACGAGCCACAGTAGCAAGAAAATCCTTTTCTTTTTCTTTTCTTTTCTTTTTCTTTTCTTTTCTTTTCTTTTCTTTTCTTTTCTTTTCTTTTCTTTTCTTTTCTTTTCTTTTCTTTTCTTTTCTTTTCTTTTCTTTTCTTTTCTTTTCTTTTCTTTTCTTTTCTTTTCTTTTCTTTTCTTTTCTTTTCTTTTCTTTTCTTTTCTTTTTTCTTTTCTTTTTTTCCTTTCCTTTCCTTTCCTTTCCTTTCCTTTCCTTTCCTTTCCTTTCCTTTCCTTTCCTTTCCTTTCCTTTCCTTTCCTTTCCTTTCCTTTCCTTTCCTTTCCTTTCCTTTCCTTTCCTTTCCTTTCCTTTCCTTTCCTTTCCTTTCCTTTCCTTTCCTTTCCTTTCCTTTCCTTTCCTTTCCTTTCCTTTCCTTTCCTTTCCTTTTCCATCCTGCCCTGTCCATCCTCTCCTGTCCCCCCCATCTGTGCCAGCCTCAGGCTCTGTCCCTGGCACCAGGACAGACGGGATGCCCTCAGTGCCACCCCCCATCCTGACTGGAATGTGGCCTCTGGGAGAGCCCTGCTTCCTTTAGATCATCCTTTGCCACCTTCCATCCATTCCCAGGATCTGAATGTTCCCTGGGAAAAGATTTTTTTTCCAATTCTCCAGACACAGCTGGGCTGTGCTGAAACAACTGGACGTGGTTTATCCATCAGTGAAAGCAGGCTCTGTCTGGACTGTTCATTTCCAAAGGAAAAGGAAAGGTTAATTAAAAAAAAAAATTAAAAAGGGCTCATTGTCAAGCTCAAAACAGAAAGGGAACAGGAAGAATTTTGGCATTTATGACTCTTGTTGTCATAGAAACTGAACCTGATATTTCCATAGAGCAGTTCAGAGCAATAACAAATGGAGGATTTTGTAGCAGGGATGAATTAAGATCAAGTTAAGATTTCCAATACATTGTCAGACAGATCAAATATTGGTTTGTTTTGTGTTGCCAAGTTGTTTTCAGAGTCCTTAAAACCACGGGTGATAAATGTAAATGGAACTGCTCTGGCAGTGAGGGGATGTTATCAGAGTTTGGAGTGCTGGGACAGAGACTTTGCAGTGACACAGGACAACTCCCAGGTTTCCAAGGGGACAGGGCACGTCCATGGGACAGTCCCCTCTGGCCCCACACAGTGCCCTGCACAAAGCCCTGCCCTGTGCAGCTGTGGGTGCCTGGGGCAGCTCCTGGGGCTGGAATGGAAAGGGAAGGCAGCAGGAGAGGGAGGATGATTCTCTGCACAGCCCAGCTCAGGAGCTGCTGCCTCTGAGCTCTCCCACATCGGGGTTTGGCAGCTGGCACCAGCAGCGTGCTTGGGCTCCCCAGATTCCACTGGCTCTGTGGAATATCAGAGTTACAGTGCTGCCCTGACAGGATCTGACGTTTCCAGCTCATCCCAGAGTGGCCACTGGGACCACCAAACTCAGGAATAAAGGGCTCTTCTGACCATTTTGATCAAAACCATTATTTTCCAGGTAGGAAGATGTGGAGGGCCCCAGGTAATTATGACTGGAGGGTTTCTCTGAAGGAGCTTCTGCTTCAAAGTGAGCACTTCTTTTAAAAAAATCACATTTTATTTAAAAAATTCCAGGAATGGGTATCTTACCAAAGTTGAACATTACTCCTCATTGTTTTATACACAAGCAAGGAAACAACCTTCATCCTGTTTCCCCAAACCAGCTTTAACGAGTTTATTTAGCTTTTGTTCCAACCTGGATATTTTTTTGCCTTTTATGGAGTGGTTGGAGGATCCTCTGTCAAAGTCACCGTGCTTCCGTTGTTAAAAGTTGGAAATTGTGTCAAGATGGACCTTTGCCTTTTCTTTGGCATGAAGCTGGGCCAGGAGGCTCAGGCTGGATTTTGGGGAAGGTTCTTCCCTCCCCCAGAGGTGCTGGCACTGCCCAGGCTCCCCAGGGAACGGGCACAGCCCCAGAGCTCCAGGGGAGTTTGGACCCCAGGGGTGCCAGGGTGGGATTTTGGGGGGTCTGGGCAGGGACAGGGGCTGGGCTGGGTGATCCTGGGGGTCCCTTCCAGCTCAGGAGATTCTATTACAGCATTGAAGCAGTTTTTCATCTCAGAAGTATTTTCTGTCTTTTCCTGCTGTTGCTCTTCTCACGTCTGTCAGAACCTTCTGCCGTGGTGTTTTTAACGCTCAGTTCAGCCCAGGGCAGCCCAATTTTCCTGGAGGAACACAGGACAGGGAATGAGGAATGCCTGAGGCCTGCAGGGCGTGTCTGAAATGATGGAGCCACGGCTGGCCAGGCTGGCTCAGCCCTGGGCAGGGGGGAGGAAGAACTCCCTGCCCATCATCCCCTTCCTCATCCTCAGGGGGAGCCCTGAGCTGCCGCAGGGCTGCGGCTCCTCTCCCTCCTGGCTTTGGGAGCTGCCCCTCCCCCAGATCAGGGATCCCTTGGGAATGGGAGCACACCTGTGGGAATGGGAGCACCCCTGTGGGAATGGGAACACACCTGTGGAAATGGGAACACACCTTTGGGAGAGGGAACACACCTTTGGGAATGGGAACACACCTTTGGGAATGGGAACACACCTTTGTGAGAGGAACACACCTTTGGGAATGGGAGCACACCCGTGGGAATGGGAACACACCTTTGGGAGAGGGAACACACCTGTGGGAATGGGAACACACCTGTGGAAATGGGAACACACCTTTGGGAGAGGGAACACACCTTTGGGAGGGGAACACACCTTTGGGAATGGGAATACACCTTTGGAAATGGGAACACACCTGTGGAAATGGGAACACACATCTTTGGAAGTTCCTGGTGCCTTTATTTTTGCCTCTCACTTGGTGGAGCTTTAGCAGTGCTTGCTCACAGCTCGGCACTGCACACAGCCCTCTGGCAGATGAGCTGAGTTCTCAATATTCTCATTTATTTCTGCTAAAGCCTCAGAAGAGTGTGAGAAACTTCTCAGGATTTTACCAGAAGTTCGTGATGTCAGACAAGGATCAGACCCTCCTTTCCTGGAAAGCCGAGCTGCTCCTTGGAATTCTGTGTTCAGGGCTCAGCACCTCCTGCCTCCCCCAAGAGGGAAGCTGCAGGAGGAGAAGCTGCCGGCTGGCGTGGGCGTGTCGGTGCCTGTGAAAATCCCCCCCCCTTCCCGAGGCTGTGATCCTCCTGGATTCTCCTGGAGAGCTGGAGGCAGTTCAGTGCTCAGCCCCAGTCGATAGCGAGCTTTGATAGCTCCATCGATCCGCTGCTGCTGAGCCCTGCCCGGGGCACCCAGCCCCTGCATGGCTGGTGGGAGCCCGGGCCATCCCCCTGCTGCAGCCCTCAGAGCTCCCGGAGCTCCCTCCTCATCCTCACAGCGCTGCATCCTCCCGTTCCCCTCCCCAATCCCCGCGGAGCGGTTCCTGCGTTTCCGCGGGGCTGCGGGAGAGGTGCGATGCTGCAGCGTTGATACATCCCCGTGTCGCGCGTTTAGGAGCGCGTTTCCCAGAGAATACAGAGGCAATTGTTAATGTCATGTCTGATTTCCTTCCTGGAGACGGGAGACGGACAAAGATTTACTGGAAGTGTTCTTCTCCGCAGAGAGAGAGCGGATGCACATTAGGCAGCTGCCAGCAAAGATGAATCCTCTGGTGCCACTGCTGCTGTCCACTGCCCAATCTCCCTCTATAATTAATGAGCTGTCAGAGCTGCTCAGACTCCGGGAACGGATGGCAGGGACGCCAGGCAAATCGGCCCTGAAATGAGGAGTCAGCCAGGAGCTGCTCTCTTCCTGACCTTGCAACTCTCATTATTGATTCTGGGTAATTTCCACCTGTTTAGGAAAACCAAGAGTAAAGGCAGAGCAACAAAGGAGCTTTTCAAGTCTCCCTGTCAGGTTTTCCATCATTTCAAATATTTGGTCCCCGTGCCTCCAAGGAGCCTTTAATGCATGGACTGCTCCAAAATATTTCCTGCTCATCCAGTTCTGAGCTTCAAAGGGAGAGTGGAGACCCAGAGCTCCTGTTTGTCACCACAATCATTCATAGACTAAAATATCACTTGAGTAACTGGACTGCATTAATAAAACTCCTCATTGCATTTATTCCCAAGGTTTATTAAAACCGAAGGTGCTTATGGAAAAGAACCCCTCAGATTTCAGTGTAGAGCTGCAGTAACTGCATCATGTCCTTTATTGGGAGACAAAATGTTTTGGCAATGTTGTATTTATTGAATTCATCCCTGTGGGTCTCTGGGTCACTGCCTTCAAGGGGACTGTGAGGGTCCCACAGCCCCTGAGGCACAGCCCAAGCCTGGTGTTTGCTCTGAGGTGTGCTTTTCCCAGGAGATGTATTCCAGGGAATCAAACCTCTCCTGTGCCTGGTGCACCTGGGGGTCACCTGTCCAGTCACCTGTGCTGGGCACTCCTCACTGTCCCTCTGCACCCTCTGACTGCCTGGGCTGGCTGTGACATCTCCTAGAGTGACAGGAAATCCAGGATTTTCCAGAGCACAGCAAACCCAGGGTGAGAGAAAATCCAGGATTTTCCAGAGCACAGCATCTCTATTGATAGCAAACCAAGGGTGAGAGAAAATCTGGGATTTTCTAGAGCACAGCACCTCCACTGATGGTAAACCAAAAGTGACAGAAAATCCAGGATTTTCCAGAGCACAGCAAACCCAGGGTGACAGAAAATCCAGGATTTTCCAGAGCACAGCAAACCAAGGGTGAGAGAAAATCCAGGATTTTCTAGAGCACAGCACCTCCACTGATGGCAAACCAAGAATGACAGAAAATCCAGGATTTTCCAGAGCACAGCTGGGATGGCTCCAGCGTTCCCTCAGCAGCAGAGCTGTGCTGGAACAGCCCTGGGCCAGGCTGTGCTTCACAGGCATTGCTTCTGTGGGCTTGCAAAGTGACAGGAATAAAGCTGGGGGTGGCCAAAGCATCCAGAACCCGCCGTGGTTCATCAGGAGTAGCAGGAGCTTTGTGCAGCTCCAGGCAAGCTGTGCTCAGAGTGCTCAGAGTGTTCAGGGTGTTCAGAGCCTGCAGCTGCCACCCTGAGCGTGCCAGGCACTGCAGGGAGTTACCAGAGCCCCACAGAGCCTCCAGCAGCCGCATTCCCACTGGAACCATCCATCCTCCCTGGGAGCTCAGCTCAGCCCCCAGCTCTGCCCTCTGATCTGCCCCCGTGAGCCATCCTGGCCCCCCAAAGCTGTGCTGCTGCTCTGGGAGGAGCTCTGCAGCAGCAGCATCCCCTCAGCACCCCCTCACCTGCTGCCACAGCCCGGCTCTGCTGAGCCCTGCTGCTGGCTGAGCCGGACAGCAGCTCTGGGACTGCTGGAACGGCTGGGACAGGGCTGGGGGGGGATGGGGGGGCTGGGGGGGTGCTGAGGGGGCTGGGGGATGCTGAGGGGTGTATGGGATGGTGAGGGGCTGGGGGGATGCTGAGGGGCTGGGGGGATGGTGAGGGGCTGGGGGATGCTGAGGGTTTGGGGGATGCTGAGGGGTCTGGGGGGTGCTGAGGGGTTTGGGGGGATGCTGAGGGGTCTGGGGGGGTGCTGAGGGGGCTGGGGGGGATGCTGAGGGGTTGAGGGGATGCTGAGGGGTCTGCGGGGGATGCTGAGGGGGCTGGGGGGATGCTGAGGGGTCTGGGGGGGTGCTGAGGGGTTTGGGGGGATGCTGAGGGGGCTGGGGGGATGCTGAGGGTCTGGGGGGGATGCTGAGGGGCTGGGGGTGAGGATGCTGAGGGGCTGGGGGTGAGGATGCTCCCCGTGTGAGGGCTCACCCAGCCCCTTCCAGCTCCCACCCCAGCTGGGGCAGGAAAAGCTGCTCACCCTGCCCAGACCCTGGGATCCATCAGCAGAGGGGAATGAGACCATTTTGTGACCAGGGAAAGGAATGGGATTATTTTGTGACCAGGGAAGGGGATGGGATCAATTTGTGACCAGGGAAAGGAATGGGATCATTTTATGACCAGGGAAGGGGATGGGATCATTTTGTGACCAGGGAAGGGGATGGGATCATTTTGTGACCAGGGAAGGGATGGGATCATTTTGTGACCAGCTCCCAGAGCTCAGTGCTTTACAGAGGTGCATCCTGATGTGATGGAAAGCAAGTGTGGCACTGCAGGGCAGGAGGAGATGGCATTCCATGAATAAATGAAATAGAAAAGTGACGCTGCCTTAAACTAAGAGATAAAAGCAGGATCTGGCTGTAAAGCTGGAGGCAGGAAGCTCTCAGACTCCAGAGATGTGGCCTGGCAGAGGGAGCACATTGGGATTCTGCTCAGGATCATCTGCACAGCCATCCCTGGAAGTCAGAGAATTAATTCCCGTGGGAGGAGAGGGATGAAAAGGATCCTGAAAGAAGGGAGTGGGAAATGCCCAGGGGTAACAAGCACAGCTGCAGGGAGGGGCAGTGCATTTCTCTCTTTTATTCACCTTACAGGACACCCATATTGAAATTACAATGGTCTCTTACAACTCTTTTACTCATTTAGAGTAGCTGCAAATACATTCATTATTTCCTCTTTTTATTATTTTTTATCTTGTCTCATATTTGACTGCTTTACCAGCTGGATCCCACCTGTCCCTGATGGATTCTCATCTCCCTGCTCCTCTGCCCCCTCTTCCTTCCAGGCACACAGTCCCACCCCTGCTGGGATCTCTGCTTTGCCTCAGCCCCTGCTCCAGTGCCTGGAGGGGCTCAGAAACTCAGATCCAGGGAAGGCAGGAAAATATCAGAGAGAGATCATTTCAGCTCAAAGTGCTGGGAAATGTTCTCAAGGAATTGATCCCAGCCAAAGACAAACCCTCACCTGGATGTTTGGGATGGGAGGGAACTCAAATCCCGCCCCTGCCATGGCAGGGACACCTCCCACTGTCCCAATGTCCAGCCTGGCCTTGGGCACTGCCAGGGATCCAGGGGCAGCCACAGCAAATCTGGGAATTCCAGCCCAGCCAGGAATTCCCAATTCCCAATATCCCACCCATCCCTGCCCTCTGGCATGGAACCATTCCCTGTGCCAGGGCCTCCCCACCCTCCCAGGGAGGAATTTTTCCCCTCTATTCCATTAAAAAGCCGCTCTGGACCAGTGGCAGGTGTAAATCTCTGAGTCTTGGCTGGTTTGAGCCCCCAGCTCAGCATGAGCAGCAGGAGCTGCAGTTTAGCCAGGACAGACCCAAGCTGTGCTTGCTCACAGCACATTTTTGGATCCCCCCCATTTCCATTTCCCATTTCCCAGCTCCAGGACAGAGTCCAGGCTCCAGCACCACTCCCAGTGCTCGGGAGGGCTCGGTGGAAACAGATCACTGAGAAAACCCAACATAAAACAGCAATAACTTCTTGGGGTTTCCATTGAGGGCTCTTTATGGCCCCACAAATCTCTGCCCAGCAGAGTCTGACACAGCAGGGATGGGCAGGGCTGGGACCTGGGCTGGGAAGGAGGAGAGGACACAAAACCTGCTCTGCCACTGGGAAAATATTTGTAAAACATCTGCTGAAAGGGAAAACCTGTCTCTTCCAATGGCTATTACAGATTTGCAAACAGAATTAAAGATTTTGTTTAAGTGAGGCATCCCCTCCTTGCAGGCTCACACTGAAGGATTTCTTTCAGAAAACAAAGAGTAAATCCCACCCAGCATCCTCACTCTGCCTTTCCCAGGATGGAAACCCCTTTGCCCCATTCATCCCTGTGCTCAGGTGCAGCCTGAGCTCCCCGAGCTCTGCTTGAGGATATTAACTTTATATCTGCAATAAACTAAAGCAGCATTTGAGGTGTTGTTCCCTTGGGTTTTATGGCGCTGCAATGACCATGGCCTGGCTCTTCTCTGTGCCATGAGTAACACATTTACCACTTGCACTTTAATATTTTATTAAATACATCAGGGTCGCCACTCCAGTAACTGCTGCTTGCATTTTTCCTCCTTTAAAGTAACATAAAAGAAAATAGGATTGAAATTAAAACAATACAGAAGTTATAAAAACTCTATAAATATATTCTATGTTTCTATGGCTATTACCTCATTTTCTACTTCAGACTTATCTTTGGGTGACAGGAAGCCAAAATCCTGAAATGGTTTAATTAGGCTGAAAATCTTATTTAATAAAGTTCTGCTGGAGAAACACAAGCAAGTGCCATTAACTTCAGTCAGTCGAAGGCAGTGGTGACTTTTCCTCTGCAAATGGCACCATAAATCAGAACAGACCTGACACAAGCAGCAGGAACTGTGCCTGGTTTGCCATCATTTCTGAGGTTGCTCTGAAGAGCCCCTCCTTCCCAAAAAAAGTCCTTTTTGTAAGGAAATCCATTTATTCACCCATTCCATTCTAAGCATAACAAACAGCAGCCCTTTCCTGGAGAACCTGTGCATGGAACAGGAACCAGGCACCCCCTGGGACAGCCCTGCCTGGGCAGGGGCGAATCCGGGATCCACAGATCCTCCTGGAATGGCATGAGTGAAATCCAGGGAAATGTCAGCCCTTGGGAAAGAACAACCCCCCACACTTCAGTGAATCCAACAACCTTTGAAGAGGCTGCCAGCAGCAGGGGCTGTGCACAGCGTGGAGCGGGATGGGATGGGCTTCAAAGGGATTTCTCATCCCATAATTTCACAGAGAAGGATGGGATGTGCTTTAAAGGAATTCCTCACCCCAGAAATTCACAGAGCAGGATGGGATGGGCTTTAAAGGGTTATCTCACCCCAGAAATTCTCAGAGAAGGATGGGATGGGCTTTAAAGGGATTTCTCATCCCATAATTTCACAGAGCAGGATGGGATGAGCTTTAAAGTAATTCCTCACCCCAGAAATTCTCAGAGAAGGATGGGTTGGGCTTTAAAGGAATTCCTCACCCCAAAAATTCACAGAGCAGGACTGGATTGGGATTTAAAGGAATTCCTCACCCCAGAAATTCTCGGAGAAGGACTGGGTTGAGATTTAAAGGAATTCCTCACCCCAGAAATTCTCGGAGAAGGACTGGGTTGGGATTTAAAGGAATTCCTCTCCCCAGCAGTGCACGGAGCTGGAGCAGGAGGGGCTGGGCTGGCAGCCTAATTCCAATGGGATGTTCAATCCTGGGATGGGCAATCCAGGAATGGACATTCAGAGGCCAGAGAAGAACCACAGGACAAGTGACCAGGTGAAAAATTCCTTTCATTGTGGAAGGAGAATGTACTGGAAGTGATTTTGTGCCTTACAAATAGAAATCTATAATTTCAAATGTTTTTCTGGAGGAGTGCTGCTTCACAAGGATCTCTGCCAGAGCTCATTCCCAGCCTTTCCCCTCACACTGCCTTGGCTTGGGGACGTTGTTCTGCAGATCTTGGCCACTGGGGCAGCCCCCAAGTACCCCCAGAAAGTTCAGAATCGTTTGAAAACTCAGTAAAAACTACAGGAAGTAGGCTCAAAGTACAATAAAATACCAAAGTCATTAGAGTTGGAAGAGTTCCCCAAGGTCACCAAGTCCCAGCTGTGCCCAAGGCCCACCCTGTTCCCAGCCCAGAGCTCTGAGTGCCACCTCCAGGAATTCCTGGGACACCTGCAGGGACTCCAAACCTGCCTGGGCAGCCCCTGCCAATGCCCTTTCCATCCATATTAGTGAAGTTGTTATCTGCAATATCTGGTTACTGCACCACTGCATTTCTGAAACATTCCCTCAAACCTTTTTCCACTCTAAGGAAACTCGTTTGCTTTTTCCAGTCTGTCCTGTCAGGAACCTCCTCCTCTGCCGTGCCCGAGCCTGCCGTGCTCTCGGCACTTTCCTGGGAGCTGCAGCTTCCATCTTCCCCATCACTTCTGCTCCCGGTGCTCCAGGCAGCTCTGCCAGTCCTGCTGCTGAGGAACCCAGGATAGCTCTGGGTGGGACTGAGATACCCGGTTCTCTGGGAAAGGTTTTGGGAAGCCAGGATAGGTCTGAGTAAGACTGGAGATCAGCAGTTCTCTGGGAATGGTTTTGGGAATCAAAGACAGTTCCAAGCCAAGACTGGGATATCCAGCTCTCTGGGAATGGTTTTGGGAATCAAAGACAGCTCCGAGCCAAGACTGGGATATCCAGTTCTCTGGGAATGGTTTTAGGAACTCAGGACAGCTCCAAGTCAGGACTGGGATACCCGGTTCTGTGGGAATGGTTTTAGGTACCAAGGACAGCTCCGAGCTGGGACTGGGATACCCGGTTCTGTGGGAATGGTTTTAGGTACCAAGGACAGCTCCGAGTCAGGACTGGGATACCCGGTTCACACGCACTGGTGCACACACATCTGTGTGTTTGTGACCCCTGCCGTTTGCTCTGGGTCTCACTGTGTCATCTAAACAACCCTCGCAGGCCCCCTGAGCACAGGATGGGGGGAACAGCTCACCCAGGAACCTGCCCAGCCTCCAGGGATGCATCTGGGCGGTGCCTGGCACTGCACAGGCAAACCGGCTCTACAAGAGAGCAAACCAGCCAGGAAATAACACAGGGTGGGATTTGCGAGAGGACTCCAGTCCTTAGAGCAGTGAGGACATGGGATCACCTGAAATGGGGCCAGAGATTGCTCAGGACTTGATCCCACAGCTGGGTGGGTGCTGGTGGCTCTGGAATGCTGAGCTCTGTGCCTGGAATTTGGGGAATATGCCCCTGGATCCCTGGCAGTGCCCAAGGCCAGGGCTTGGAGCAGCCTGGGACAGTGGGAGGTGTCCCTGCCATGGCAGGGGGGGCACTGGGGGGGCTCTGAGGTCCTTCCCAAACCATGCTGGGATTTTTATGGCAAAATAAAAGCTCTCCTCTGAAGCAAATGATTTTAAAATAAGTTGGCTCTAAAGGCAAGTGTTCTGCTTAGAGGCATCTTGCTGTGTAACTCCTGGCTAAGCACACCCAGAAAATGTCAGTCCAGCAGGAAACTTCGCGACCTAGACCAGGGACTATCAGAGGAGAGGAATTGTCAGGAATGTGTTACCCCTCAGGGAATCACAGCACTAACCAGAAAAATCCAATCCCTTTCACAGAAGATTTTGAGTACAAAGTCGTTCCCTGGCTCTTGTGGCTGATGCTCGCAGATATTTTTTCTTCCCACTCCGTTATTGCTCCATCCCAGCACAAAAGCCGGGATGAATTTTCACTGCTGAAAGCAGGGAATGTCTCACATGGAGCCAAACACCAAACAGGAAATAAAGGAAGCTCCCGGAGGCAGGCAGGATGGCGAGGGAGAAGCAGAGCACAGGGTTTATTTCCCTTCGTCTCAGGCTGCATCAGGTGTGACTGGGGCTGGCATTTAATTGCAGCGCCGTGCACGAGCTCAGGAAATGCCGAGGAGCAGTATCAATTCCACGGGAAACAGATGGAAATGGGCTGTGAAAAAACACTGAGCAGAGCAGACAAATGGCTCACAAAGTGTGAAAAACCCCTCAGAAGCAGCACATTTGGAAGTTTCTCATATTGTTTGATTTATTTACTCCACAGTTTATAAACTGCAAGGCTGGAATGGCTCTAAGGGGTGTTGATGGCTCCTGACAGCCTTGAAATAATTGACTGATATCAGTTTTATGCTGAAGGAAGCATCAGTCTGGGCATTCTGCAGAGCTCAGAGTCACCAGGATGAGGGAGCTGCTGGCTGTGGTTTCCCCCTCCTTAATTCAGAGTTGTGTTTGGTGTGTGAGGTGCTGACCCAAACCCAGAGCTCACCTGGCTGTTAATTCTGCTCATCCCCAGTGCCAGGCACTTGTGCAGCTCATTTAGAGCTTATTCTGTGGGTACATATTCACAAAAAAATATATATATATATATATATATATATAAATATGTAATTCTATTCTATTCTATTCTATTCTATTCTATTCTATTCTATTCTATTCTATTCTATTCTATTCTATTCTATTCTATTCTATTCTATTCTATTCTATTCTATTCTATTCTATTCCATTCCATTCCATTCCATTCCATTCCATTCCATTCCATTCCATTCCACTATGTATATTTTGTATGCCCATTTTAAAATATCTGCACATATAATTTAAAATAAAAAATAATCCACACACGAGGGTAAAAGCAGCAGATCAAACAAACCCAAAGTCCAAGGGCAGTGGGAGAGGAGGAACAGAGAGCCCTGAGTGACCTCAACACAACACCAGACAAACGGTCAAATTGTTTTCAGAGAAACAGGAGGAGGTGGATCCAGTGGGAGAAGGATCCAGTGGGAGAAGGATCCAGTGGGAGAAGGATCCTGTGGGAGAAGGATCCTGTGGGAGAAGGATCCCATATCCCATGGAAGGAGGATCCAGAGGAAGGTGGATCCCACAGATGGTGGATCCCAGATCCCTTTGGAGGAGAATCCAGAGGAAGGTGGATCCTGGATGCCATGAAAGGTGGATCCAGAGAAAGGAGGATCCTGGATCCCATGGGAGGAGGATCCCGTGTAAGGAGGATCCCGGATCCCACGGGAGGAGGATCCCATGGAAGGAGGATCCCATGTAAGGTGGATCTCAGATCCCATGGGAGGAGGATCTCATGGGAGGAGGATCCTGGATCCCATGGGAGGAGGATCCCGGATCCCACAGGAGGAGGATCCCATGGAAGGTGGATCTCAGATCCCATGGGAGGAGGATCTCATGGAATGAGGATCCCATGGAAGGGGGATCTCATGGGAAGAGGATATAGAGGAAAGTGGATCCTGGATCCCATGAAAGGTGAATCCAGAGGAAGGAGGATCCCATGTAAGGAGGATCCCATGGGAGGAGGATCCCGGATCCCACAAGAGGAGGATCCCATGGAAGGAGGATCCCGTGGAAGGGGGATCTCAGATCCCATGTAAGAAGAATGCCACGGGAGGAGGATCTTGGATCCCATGGAAGGAGGATCCCATGGAAGGAGGATCCCATGGAAGGGGGATTTCACATCCCATGTAAGGAGGATCCCACGGGAGGGGGATCTTGGATCCCATGGGAGGAGGATCCCATGGGAGGAAGATCCCATGGGAGGAAGATCCCATGGAAGGAGGATCCCATGGAAGGGGGATCTCAGATCCCATGTAAGGAGGATCCCACGGGAGGGGGATCCCGCGGGAGCTGTCCCCATGGCAGGGTGCAGTGGGGTGAGTGTTGAGCCCCCTCCCAGCCCCCCAGCCCCGCTGGCGTTCCATGGCTCTGAGGAGAAATTGTGTCTTTATTCCAAGCCTGCTGCCACTAAGCGGACACTTAGTGACGCTGTGATTGCTCTCCCATCCCATCGGAATTCCAGGAGTGTCTGCTCTGCTCCGTGCCCAGCTCCGGAGATGAATCAGCTCAGCCCTCCCTCATTAACACCCAGCGCTAATTGTGTCCCGCCCTGGGAGGGATCCCAAACCAGTGACAGCTCTTGGAGCTGCTGGTTTATTTCTCCTTGGATTTTATTAATGCCGAGTATTTCTCCATCCCCGCAGCAGCAGCAAGAGTTCAACCTCCCCATAGATGTTTTATGAGCAATATTTTTAATGCTTTTTAATAAAACAAGGAAACAAGGCTCCCGTCTAAAACGTCCTTCATTAAGAATCAAAGTAAATGAGCAGAAGGCTCCAGTGGAATGTGAAGGGTTTTCCATTAGGATGGAACTAAACTCATAAGTTTCCATTAACTGGCTCGTTAAAAGGCGCCATTCCCTCAATCAGAGCAGCACTGCAGTGCCAGGAGGGAAGGGATTGATGCCATTCCCAGGGCACAAAAGGAATCTTCCCTCCTTTCCTAACTGGATATTCCTGTGCTGGGGGAAACTGGGACCAGAGCAGGCACAGAACAGCCGGAGCCAGCACACCTGGGCAGGTGACATCTCCCCTGGAGAAACCATCGAGGAGGAGCAGCTCCTTTGCTGGGGAGGACCTGGGGGTGCTGCTGGGTGGGAGATGGACATGAAAAAATGAGCCCCTGAGCCCTGGGCTGAGCCCAGCGTGTGTCCCCTGTGCTCAGGTGAGACCTCACCTGCAGAGCTGCCCCAGCCCTGGGGACAGAGCAGAGAACCTGGAACCAGGCTGGAGACAGTCCAGAGGAATCCATGGAGCTGCTCCAGGGCTGGAACCCTCTGGAGCCAGGCTGGAAGAGCCAGGCTGGGAATGTTCCCCTGGAGAGGAGAAGGATCCAGGGAGAGCTCAGAGCCCCTGCCAGGGCCTGAAGGGATCCAGGAGAGCTGGAGAGGGGCTGGGGACAAGGGATGGAGGGACAGGACACAGGGAATGGCTTCACTGCCAGAGGGCAGGGATGGGTGGGATATTGGGAACTGGGAATTCCTGGCTGGGCTGGAATTGCCAGAGCAGCTGTGGCTGCCCCTGGATCCCTGGCAGTGCCCAAGGCCAGGCTGGACATTGGGGCTGGAGCAGCCTGGGACAGTGGGAGGTGTCCCTGCCATGGCAGGGGTGGCTCTGGGGGATTTAAGGTCCCTTCCAGCCCAGGCCATTTCATTATTCTGTGATTCTTCCCAGCAGCACCTCCATCCCCTTCACTGGTCATACTGGGAGATGAGGAGCACTTTCTCAAGCCAGCAGAGGAGGGAAAAGCCTTTGGGTGGCTCCTGTCTGCTCAGAATCCCACACCAGATTGCCGGGGCTCCAGGCACTGTGGGACCATAAAGAAAACATATGGGCAGCTTTTTATCTGCTCCTCAGTCCTGCTCTTGATATAGCTCAGCACATGTGCACAGGAGGGAAAAATACAATTTGCATGAAAAGCACTTCCTTTGCAGGCAAATGTGTGTGAGTGGAGAAAGTGCATAAAAATATGTTCCAGCAGCACTGTTATTGATAGAGCTGAGCATGATGGATCATTATGGATTGCAAATGCTGACAAAAATAAACTCCAATAACTCTTCAGTGCAGTGTGAGTGACAGGGGAGCAGAGCGTGTCACCCACGTCCCAGCAATGTCCCTCTGCACTGCAGGGACACAAATCCTGACCCTGGGGTTTCCTTCCAGCCTTAGGCTGGGCTGGACTCCTGGGTTAGCTGGACTGGCTCTGAGTTTGGCCAAGGCAAGGCACTGGGAATGGGATCCCAGACTGGTTTGGGTGGGAAGGGACCCCAAATCCCATCCAGTGCCCCCCTGCCATGGCAGGGACACCTCCCACTGTCCCAGGTGCTCCAGGCCCTGTCCAGCTGGCCTGGCCCAGGGTTCCAGCAGTGTGCTGAGCAGGGCAGGGTCCCCTCCCACCCAAACCAGTCTGTTTGGTGGCTCTCTTTGCCATCAGACACCTGGAGCAGGTGGGTGCCACAGCTCCCACAGCCTGTCCCAGCTCAGCAGTGCCCAGCATCCCCATATCCACAGGGCTCCAGGCTGCTCGGGGGCGTTTTCCCAGCGCAGCAGTGCCTGTGAGCTCTGGGGATCGCTGCTGCTGCGGTGACACGCTGTGTAATGGGCTCTGACCTTTGCTGCCAGAGCGCTCTGATTGCTTGGCTTCTCCCTCTGCCCTGTGTTTACAGCCCCATCCCACCAGCCTTCGGGGACCACACAAGGTGCCTGCTCAAACCACGGCCAGAATATTGAAAAGGTCAGCAGCAGAGCGTGGCCGGGCAGCAGCCCCGTGTGAGCCCATTAAAGGAGCGCTCCGGGGCGGGGAGCTCATCACTGAAACCCCGGCAGCTGCAGGCACATCCCAAAGCCTCTGGGTGTGAGGAGGGAGCTGGGACATCCCTGCTGCCTCTGCCCAGCAGTGCTGCCCCATCCCATGGGCTGGGATTGGTGCCAGCTGAGGGAGGCTGGATGGAGCAGCTGTAACCCCAGATGCTGAGCAGCTGTGGTTCTGTTCCACGGGAACACTCTCAGTGCTGAAACCCCCTGCAGCAGCAGCAGCAGCTCCCTGCAAGGTTCAGCTGCCCTTCAGATTTCCCGTTCATGTTCCCACGCTGTGCCCTGCACTGTGTGTGACCCTGAGCCCCACACAAAGTGTCACAAGTTCTCCTCCCAGCTCAGGCACACAAACCAATCCTTTCCCAGCCCCAGAACCAAGGACACGCTGCAGCTCCAGCCCCAAAAAGTGCAACCAGCAGCGAATGGAGGAGAGAATCTGGGAGGGTGGGAGTGCAGAGCCTGGAGCTGGGATGGGACAGTGACCCCAGGGTGGGAATGGCCCCAAACTGATCCAAGTGTGACAACTCCTGGCTGGGATCCAGCCTGGGTGTGAGCAGGGCCGGGCTCTGGCACTGCCCAGGGTGAATCCTGGGCAGGGCTTTGAATAAATCCCAGCTTTGTTCCTTTAGCTCTGCCCAGCCCCTGCTCCTGGGAGCCTCTCCAGGTGTCAGTGCAGCCCTTGAGCACCTGAGCTGAGGAGGGGCAGTCCCAGCTGTGCAAGCAGCACCCAGAGGATTTTGATGGTTTTTACACCTCTGCAATGTCCACATGGACAAAAGGGTCTGGAGCTCCTTCCCAAGGGGCAGCTCCCATCTCTGCTCTCTGGGACAGGGACAGGACCAGGGAAGGGCTGGGGCTGGGCCAGGGAGGCTCAGGCTGGATTTTGGGGAAGGTTCTTCCCTCCCCCAGAGGTGCTGGCCCTGCCCAGGCTCCCCAGGGAACGGGCACAGCCCCAGAGCTCCAGGGGAGTTTGGACACCAGGGGTGCCAGGGTGGGATTTGGGGGGTCTGGGCAGGGACAAGAGCTGGATGATTCCTGTGCCACGCTTCTAACTCAGGATATTCCCAATTCTGTGATTTCTGGGACACTGCTGGGCAGCTCCTGGCACACACAAAGGGCACTGAACGTGTGGCACTGCTGTGTCCCTCCAGCCACGGCAGTGCCAGCCCCACGGGGGGAAGAACAACAACAAATGAACCCCGTGAGGAAAAAAACAAGAATCTCCACGACGTTCTGAAATGTTTTCTATCAAATCTCTAATTTACTAGGGGTAGAAAATGTCCCCAGGGAGCGAGGTGAGCTCATCAGCCTTTGCAGGAGAAGCAATTCCAGGTTCTGGGCTCTGAAAGCTGCCCCAGGGAACAGCAAGGGGTGAAAGCTTGCAATTAATGCAATTAATCTGCAGTGGCCAAACTCTGTGGGAATAGAGCCTGCTGAAGAGGAGATTTTCTCCCAATAGCCAAGTCCTGCCCTCCTGCAGGAAAGATGTGTTATTCTTTTCCTTGACAAAAAGCCAGCCCACATTGTACAAGCAGAGAAAGCATCCACTCCTGCTTTTCCTCTCACCTCCTTACTGGAGCTTTTTCCCCCTTTTAACAGGAATTTCAAAAATTACAGGCTTTTCTCTCGTATTTAAAAACCATAATACATCTGCAATGCTCACTTCTCCCCATCCTTTTTAATTAAAAAATAAGAGAAACAGAAAAACTCAAATCTTCCCTCACCAAACTTTGCTTTTATTTTTATAAAAAATTGAGAAAAAACAATGAAACCCCAAACCTCATAAATCAAGACTTTTCCATTACAAATATTTTGACAGATCTACTCATCACCCCTGAGTTCCTCAGAACTGGAGGTAAAGGTGATTTTCAGGCTACATTTTATTACTTCATTCTCCACCGGCCTTTTTCAATATATCTTGTTCTTTTTCCATCTCTCTCCCACCAGAAGCTGCTTTGCTGTTGTAGCTCTAATGTGGTTTCTTTGAGGAGCTGCCAGGCCCCTGCACTGCTCTCCTCTCCTCTCCCTCCCCACATCTGTTCCTGAGGTTTTCCAGCCTCCTGCTCCCCCACCCAGCTGAAACCAGAGGGGGCTGACTTTGGGGAAGCCCAAATTCATTTTTCTGGGTCTCTCATTGCATCCCTCAAGACAAAAATGAACTCCAGCACTGGGTACACGAGGGGCTCCTCTGCTGAGGGCACCTTTGGAACATCCCAGAATTCCAGCCAGGTTTTCCTTCCAAATCCCACCCAGAGCCACCCCTGCCATGGCAGGGACACCTCCCACTGTCCCAGGCTGCTCCAGCCCCAATGTCCAGCCTGGCCTTGGGCACTGCCAGGGATCCAGGGGCAGCCACAGCTGCTCTGGCAATTCCAGCCCAGCCAGGAATTCCCAATTCCCAATATCCCACCCATCCCTGCCCTCTGGCAGTGAAGCCATTCCCTGTGTCCTGTCCCTCCATCCCTTGTCCCCAGTCCCTCTCCAGCTCTCCTGGATCCCTTCAGGCCCTGCCAGGGGCTCTGAGCTCTCCCTGGATCCTTCTCCTCTCCAGGGAACATTCCCAGCTCTCCCAGCCTGGCTCCAGCCCTGCAGCAGCTCCGTGGGACCGTGACAGGTCTGTGCTCTTTGTGAGCTCCTGAGCACATGGAATTCCAGCCTTCACCTCACCCCTGGTGACAGCTGGGCACAAACCTCCCCTCTCCTGGACAGGAAACAGCATCCCTGGCACTCCCCAAGAGCAGAGTGCCTTGGGGTCCCACTTCTCTCCAAGGAAATCTCTCCCCAAACCAATCTGGGGAGGGGCTGCTTGAATCCATTTCCTAGAGCGACCCCATTCAGAGGTTTCCTCCCAAATTCGCCCTAAACCAGGACACAGAGGAGTTCCTGCTGTTGGAAGTTTTACTATTGGAATTCCTGCTGTTGGAATTCCTGCTGCTGGGGATTCCTGCTGTTGGAATTCCTGCTGTTGGAATTCCTGCTGCTGGAGATCCCTGCTGTTGGAATTCCTGCTGTTGGAATTCCTGCTGCTGGGAATTCCTGCTTTGGAATTTTTACTATTGAAATTCCTGCTGCTGGGGATTCCTGCTGTTGGAATTCCTGCTGTTGGAATTCCTGCTGCTGGAAATTCCTGCTGCTGGCTGTGGACAGGTGCAGCTCAGGTGCAGGTTCTGTTCCCATGGACCCACCCACAGATCCCCTCTCTCCTGGCTGCAGATGTGCTGATCCCTGTTCAGGATGGCTGTGGGGGTGTTTAATGTGCTGGATTCAGCTCTTGGGGCAGCACAGCTGGGTGCAGCTGGCTACAGGTGACAGCTGTGTGCTGCTGTGTGCTGCTGTGTGCAGGTGTGTGCAGGTGATAGCTGTGTGCAGGTATGTACAGGTGACAGCTGAGTACAGGTGACGGCTGTGTACAGGTATGTACACAGGTGACAGCTGTGTACAGCTGTGTGCAGGTGACAGCTGGGTACAGGTGACAGCTGTGTACAGGTGTGTACAGCTGTGTGCAGGTGATAGCTGTGTACAGGTGTGTACAGGTGACAGCTGTGTGCAGGTGTGCAGAGGTGTGTAGAGGGGTGTACAGCTGTGTACAGGAGTGTACATCTGGGTACAGGTGTGTACAGGTGTGTACAGGTGTGTACAGGTGTGTACAGGTGTATACAGCTGTGTACAGGTGACAGCTGTGTACAGGGGTGTACAGGTGTGTACAGGTGTGTACAGGTAACAGCTGTGTACAGGTGTGTACAGGTGTATACAGGTGTGTACAGGTGTGTACAACTGTGTACAGGTGTGTACAGGTGTGTACAGGTGTGTACAGGTAACAGCTGTGTACAGCTGTGTACAGGTGTGTACAGGTGTGTACAGGTGTGTACAGGTGTGTACAGGTGACAGCTGTGTACAGGTGTGTACAGCTGTGTACAGGTGTGTACAGGTGTGTACAGGTGTGTACAGGTGTGTACAGGTGTGTACAGGTGACAGGAGAGGTTTGTAGGTGTTGAAGTTCTGATTTCTCGCACGGTTATTTTGAGGGCTTTGTGCCAAATCAGAGCATGACACTTCTTGCCTGAGGTTTTTCTGTGCGTGGTTTGGCAGGGACTCCCACCATAAACACCCAGAGTAACCTCGTTAGGTGCCCCAGGCTGCTGCTCACTGCTGAGCTCCAGAGCCAGCGGGGGTTCAGCTCTCCCTGCTGGAAAAGCCAACAGTCCCTGCCCTGCTTTGGTGGCAGCAGCCAGAGCCCCTGGCTGAACTGTGCCTGGGTGGGCTCAGCTCGGCAGGACGGGGCAGAGCAGCCCCTGCAGAGCCCGGGGGGGCTGGGGGGTGAGGGGGAATCCCCCCAGCTCAGATCAGGGGGTCACAGGGGGGTTCATGAGTTCATCTCCCAGCCCAGCACACGCTCCTGGGGCACAGAACAGAGGCAGCTCTGGAAATTCGCTGTTCAGCTGGACCCATGCTGGCTCCTGCCTCCTTCCTGACCTCCCTGGAAGCTTTTCCTGCTGGGAATTGTCAGTTCTGACGGTGTCACACAGCTGCTGATTGTTCACTGGTTTGGGATGGGAGGGAGTTTGGGGTGCAAACTCCATTTCTGGCAATCTCAACCACCTTACCCTCTCTAGACTTGTTTGCAAATAAATGAAAAGTCTGTTGAAGGGAGCTTCCCCAAATCCATTGACAAAACCAAACCAGATCCCAACCTGGGAAGGAGCAACCCCATCCCAAAGCACAGGATCTTCAGCAGAAGACAAGGCAGGGACATTTTTCTTGGACTTCACACGCTAAGGAAGCCACATGAAAATCAGAGAATCAGATAATTCATGGTAAAAAAAAATACAATGGATGTGAATAATCAGAATCCCCAAAACTGGGGCACAACAACCATGGGTAAGGAAGGCAATGGGAAATGCAAGATCAGCAAGGCTTTTGGGCTGTAGGGTCCAAAGGAGAAAGGAACCCTCCAGCAGAAGGTAACTGGAAACGAATTGGTGCCAAAAATCACTGACCAGGTGGATCATTTAATACAGAAAAGAGATTGTTTCTCTGACACTTCTTAAAATAGAGGGAATAATGGACAAGGACAAAAAAAAAAAGGTGGGAAAATATCAAAATTCTTGGTGGTTATAGGCAATAACCATAAATCTCTGCTCTGTATCAGTGGGGGTGCAAAGGAAAAGGGTCAATGTTCCCCAGACCTTCAGGCAGACACCAGCCAGGAGGTAAAACCAGGGAAATGAGTTTCACTTCACAGGAGAGCAGAGAAGGAAGCCAGCAGGATAAACCAGGAGCAGCTTGGTTTTAATGAACCCCATCAAACCCAGCTCCTTTCTTCTGCGCAGGCAGCCAGGATCCCGTGATTCCTAACGAGCACCCAGCTGATGTGGCTTCAAAAGCAGCAGCAGCTCCCCCAGAGCTGTGCCAGGCAAGGGAGCAGCGTGGGCTCAGATAAATCATCCCATTCCAGAGGGGAGCACGGGGGGCTCTGCAGGACAGGGCTGGGGGATGGAAATCCTGCTGGAAATTGGGGGAGGAAAGTTAGGAAAGCTCATTGCCAAAGAAAGGGAGGAATCTCCAGAGGTTGGTCAGCCCAGGTCTGTGTGACTCCTCCTGAGGAGCCCAGTGCCAGCACAAGTTGGGCTGCAGCTGTCCCAGACTGGTTTGGGTTAAAGGGACCCTAAATCCCACCCAGTGCCCCCCTGCCATGGCAGGGACACCTCCCACTGTCCCAGCTGCTCCAGCCCCAGTGTCCAGCCTGGCCTTGGGCACTGCCAGGGATCCAGGGGCAGCCACAGCTGCTCTGGCAATCCCAGCCCAGCCAGGAATTCCCAGTTCCCAATATCCCACCCATCCCTGCCCTCTGGCAGTGAAGCCATTCCCTGTGTCCTGTCCCTCCATCCCTTGTCCCCAGCCCCTCTCCAGCTCTCCTGGATCCCTTCAGGCCCTGCCAGGGGCTCTGAGCTCTCCCTGGATCCTTCTCCTCTCCAGAGGAACATTCCCAGCTCTCCCAGCCTGGCTCCAGAGGGGCCCCAGCCTCCCACGGGAATTTAGGGAAGGAGATGAAGACCTAACAAATGATGCAGGACTGGCAGAGCCCCAGACCAGGAGGAAAGGAAATTTCCAGAAGGAAATCTTTAAGTTGATGGGATTTTTGGCATCATATTTGGGAAAAAATCCCAGGAGCTCTCAGGACAAATCATTGCTCAGAGCAGCAGGAACTGTCTGTGTTCCATTTCTGCACCCGAGCAGGACAGGAAGGAACCTCTGGGATAACCAGGATGCAGAAGTGCTCTCCAATCCTTTCTCCTCAAGGAGGAGAGTAAATGGAATTTCCTGAAGAAGCTGGGTCTGGAGAGCCCCTCAGGCCTGAACTCCAGGGGTCCAGGAGCAGCAGGGATATTCCAGGGGATGTGTCCCTGCAGGGATGGATATTCCAGGGGATGTGTCCCCCAGGGATATTCCAGGGGATGTGTCTCTGCAGGGATGGATATTCCAGGGGATGTGTCCCCCCAGGGATATCCCAGGGGATGTGTCCCCCCAGGGATATTCCAGGGGATTATCCCCCCAGGGATATCCCAGGGGATGTGTCCCCCCAGGGATATTCCAGGGGATGTGTCCCCCCAGGGATATTCCAGGGGATTATCCCCCCAGGGATATTCCAGGGGATTGTCCCCCCAGGGATATTCCAGCAGCAGGGAGGGTGAACCCCAGCCCCAGCAGGGAGAGGTGCAGCCCGGGTTAGTTAAGGCCAGGCTGGTAAGGAGGGAGCAGAGGGACAGCAGGGATGATGGAGAGCAGGAGGCACAGGGGCTGATCCCAGCGGAGATCCCAGCTCTGGCAGCCCCAGGTAACACCGGGATTAACTCCCAGCTAAGCCCAGGATTAACTCCCGGCGCTGTCTGGCTTTGTGTCGGTGCTCCCACCCCCAGGGCATCACCAATCCAGGTAGCAGGGTCACTGAGGGGAGCTGCAGCCCCAGCCCGGCCTGTGCCCCCAGGGGATGTGTGGGAGTGATCCCAAGGCAGAGGTGACAAACACGGACAGGAGCGGCCGTGGCTCGGGGACACTGCCAGGACGGGGAGGGCAGAGCAGGGATGTGCTCATACAGGTGAGTGTCTCACCCACCTGCAGGACACGGGGAGGTGACAGTGACAAGGACAAGGCTGGAGTGGGAACTCATCACTTGGCTCAGAATTAACTCTTAATTTGATATCAGACTTAAAGTAATTCTTGGGATGTAAAAAGATGTTTTATTTCTAAAAATAAAAGCGCTGCTGAGAGAAATCCTGGCTCAGGGAGTTGTGCAAGCACCTGAGGACAGAGACTGAGACAGAAATCCAGACACTTCCATGAATTCTGAGTTCAGGCTGGCTGAGGTCCAGGAAGGTGCCTGCCAAATCCCCCTGGGATTGAACCTCTCCAAGAGGGCACCAGCAGAAATGAAGGCAGAGGTTGGATCTGGGACTGAGGAATGGTCACACCCTGGTGTCACTGCAGGTCTGGGATCCCACTGGGGTGAGAGGCACCCCTAAAGGAGCAAAGAGCCTGGAATTATTTACCACTACAGGAAAAAGCACAGATAAAATAAAAATAAAAATAAAAATAAAAATAAAAATAAAAATAAAAATAAAATAAAAAAAATAAAATAAAAATAGAAATAAAAATAGAAATAAAAATAAAAATAGAAATAAAAATAAAAATAAAAATAAACATAGGAGTTCCCTTTGGAACCTTCCCCAGAGCTGCTGCACAGAGCTGGGGCTGCAAAGGGAATTTGGTCTTGATTTAAGGCAGGGACAAATGTGACTGCAGGCCAGCTCAGAGCAGCTCTGTGAGAGTGGGCTGTAGTGTCCTGACTCGCAGCAATGTGACCTTTTTGGAAAGCATTTGTTCTTGGAGGTTGGAGTTAATACATCTCCCTGTTCCGTGCTGGAACAGCTCCTCCAAAGCCCTCGAAAATCCCCAGCAGAGTGTCAAGCTCATCAGTGACTAACAGATTCCCTCCATAGGATTTCTCCAAGCAAGGAAGAAAGCCATTACATTCAGAGGCATTTATAAAACAAGCAACACTTGAAAGGACCTTGAAAACCCTGAGCTGCTTTGGTGTGACCCATCAGGAAAAGCTCTTGTTTTCCCAGTGGGTTAAGTGAGGGGAGGGTGGCAGGAGTGGGGGACATTGACATAAGAATGTCAGGAAGGGTGGAGAGTTTTACACGTGTCCAGCAGTGCTCAGGCACAGCAGAGCTCCTTCCATCTGTGGGAAGGGAAGGGAAGGGAAGGGAAGGGAAGGGAAGGGAAGGGAAGGGAAGGGAAGGGAAGGGAAGGGAAGGGAAGGGAAGGGAAGGGAAGGGAAGGGAAGGGAAGGGAAGGGAAGGGAAGGGAAGGGAAGGGAAGGGAAGGGAAGGGAAGGGAAGGGAAGGGAAGGGAAGGGAAGGGAAGGGAAGGGAAGGGAAGGGAAGGGAAGGGAAACCTCTCTGTGGGTACTGGGGTACCCACAAACTGAGCTCTTGCCCAGAGACACCCCAGGGAAGAAAATTCTCCCCCTTTATCACCACAGGCCTTGTTTTACCCAACAGCAAAGGAGAGGTTGTGCAGGAAACAGTGGCTCAGAAATGGCACTGGAGAGACACCATTCCCATACACACATTTCCCATACAAACACCATTCCCACACACACACCCCATTCCCACACACACCCCATTCACACACACACACACACACCCCATTCCCATACACACACACCACATTCACATACAGCTCCTCGTCCCAGAAATGGGGATTTGGGATGGGGTCAGTGATGGCAATGGCAGGGCTGCTGGGGGCAGCGGGAATCCCAGTAATTTCCTGGTTCTGCTCTGTGGTGAATGCAGGGAAGGAGTCACTCCCTGTGACATTGCCTCAGCCTGGTCCCTGTGCCAGCCCTGCCGTGCCCCTGCTCCTTCCAATTAATGGGGATTTGCTCATTAATCAAGCCCCAGACTGCAGCTCAGCCTGCCAGCAGACTCCTTCTGTTTCCACCTTTCCAAGGGATCTGTCAGGGTTGGAATGTCAGCCTCTTCTTCAGAATGAATTCCTCAATCCCAATATCCCACTGCATGGCTTGGACAGAAATGAAATATGCTTGTGGATACCCAGAGGGTGCCTGGATCCGCACAGAGTGGGTGCTGTGCCCCCTCAGCTGTGCCTGCAGTGCCAGCCCAGGGCTGTGCCAGCCTTTGGTCCTGCCTGGGACAGCTGTGCCAAGGAGCTGCTTCGGGTTTGCATCGAGTTTTTGGGGTTTATCTCAAAAAATACAAACAATCCAGGGAAAAAAAAAAAAAAACCAAAAGTTCAACTTGGAGCCTGTCCCTTTCTGTAACATGAGCATTTATTTAGGCTTTGGGAAGATGGGCATTGTTTGGTGCTTTTGGCTTGGAAATCCAAGGCTGGATATTTCAGTGAACTGATCTGTGATTTCCACAGGGAAAACGGCTGCTCCAGCACTGGGAAATGCAGGGCTGCTGGGGGCTTTGGGGAAAGTTGATTTCTCCAAAAGATCCAGCTCATTTTCCTGTCACAGCTCATTCCACAGGACACGGGGGTTTATCCCTGTGCTCGGTCCACGGCAGGCAGAGCTCACAGAGTGTTTGGAAGGGTGGGGCTGTTGGGGTGTCCTGTGCCCCCTTCCCTGGAATTGTGGTTACAGGGAGGGATTATTGGGGTGTCCTGTTCCCCCTTCCCTAGAATTGTTTATAGGGTGGAATTATTGGGGTGTCCTGTCTCTGCTTCCCTAGAATTGTGGTTACAGGGAGGGATTATTGGGGTGTCCTGTGCCCCAGGACTCCAGAACTGTGGTTACAGGGAGGGATTATTGGGGTGTCCTGTCCCCCTTCCCTGGAATTGTGGTTACAGGGAGGGATTGTTGGGATGTCCTGTCCCCCTTCCCTGGAATTGTTAATAGACTGGAATTACTGGGATGTCCTGTCCCCCATCCCTGGAATTGTGGTCACAGGCACAGAGCAGCCTCTCAAGAGCTGCTGCTCTCCCCAGGCTCAAACAGACCTGGGAACTCGTTCCCGAAACATAAAAAGGCCATTTTCAGTGCTTTGTTTTGCTGGGTCCCCATTTGTGCCTGGCTCCTGATCCCAGCACTCAGGGCGCTCTCACACCACACAAAGGTTGGTTTTCATGGTTTCAAGGACTTTGAAACTTCTTGCAGTGCCATGGCCAGAGCCCGACCCTGCCTGCAGGATCCTGTTCTTGCTGCTCCCTGCACAGGACACACGGCTGGGAATGAGCAGCTGGCACTGGGAATGCCAGGAAACGAGCTGGAGACTTATTAAGTTAATTATTCGCTGGAACTGGCTCTTCCCCCGTGAATTCCATTTAATCTTCACTGCACAATTTCCTTCAGAAAACACAATGATGGTAATGAGTCAAGTCTGAAGTGTTCTGTTCTCTGCAGGTGAGCAGGTTAATTTTCTCTGTAATTAGTTACTTGCCAAAACTTGAGCTATTGATAGGAAGGTAGAGGGAAATCAGTACAACACCTTGTCCGTGTCTCTCCAGGTAAATTACGGCAGAGGAGGTTGGCACTGTAAAGATTACGGGAATTTTGAAGTCTTTGTAAAATATTTGGTCTTAAGAAATTCAAAATGAAGAGCTCATGCTCAGCACTGAGCTGATTTATTCCTTAGTGCTCTTCTCATCTTCTCATTGCTTTTTTTGAGTCCTGACCCTTTGCTGCTTTTCCTTTCTTTCTCCATGACAAGTTCCAGATTCCCCTCCAAGCTCTGTGTGCCTTTCCCTTGGGAATCTGCTCCCCCTGATTTCAAACCTCAAGTGTTGGAGTGTGAACTCTGCCAACACCTCGGCTCTAAAGGATTTCTGGTTGGTTTGTTCCAACAAAACCCACATTTTGTATTTTTCTTTTTCCAGCCTCCCATGGGGGCAGCTCCTTCCCAGCTTCCCTGAGGCTGAGTCAGCCCTTCCTGCAGCTCCTGCACTGGGAGCACTGGGAACCACCAAACCCCACGGTGGGCTGGGCTGGAAGGAGCTTTGAGGACCTTGGGATCCACCCTGTGCCATGGGCAGGGAACAGAGAATTTTCCCTGAGAAAATTCCTGAGAACATTCCTGAGAAAATTCCTGAGAACATCCCTGAGAACATTCTGAGAACATCCTTGAGAACATCCCTGAGAACATCCCTGAGAACATTCCTGAGAACATCCCTGAGAACATTCTGAGAACATTCCTGAGAACATCCCTGAGAACATTCCTGAGAACATTCCCTGAGAACATTCCCTGAGAACATCCCTGAGAACATTCCTGAGAACATTCCCTGAGAACATTCCTGAGAACATTCTGAGAACATCCCTGAGAACATTCCTGAGAACATCCCTGAGAACATTCCAGAACATTCCTGAGAACATCCCTGAGAACATTCTGAGAACATTCCCTGAGAACCTTTCTGAGAACATTCCGAGAACATCCCTGAGAACATTCCCTGAGAACATTCCTGAGAACATCCCTGAGAACATCCCTGAGAACATCCCTGAGAACATTCCTGAGAACATCCCTGAGAACATTCCCTGAGAACATCCCTGAGAACATTCCTGAGAACATTCCTGAGAACATTCCTGAGAACATTCTGAGAACATCCCTGAGAACATCCCTGAGAACATCCCTGAGAACATTCCTGAGAACATCCCTGAGAACATTCCAGAACATTCCTGAGAACATTCCCTGAGAAAATCCCTGAGAACATTCCTGAGAACATTCTGAGAACATCCCTGAGAACATCCCTGAGAACATCCCTGAGAACATTCTGAGAACATTCCAGAACATTCTGAGAACATTCCCTGAGAACATTCCAGAACATTCCTGAGAACATTCCTCAGAACATCCCTGAGAACATTCCCTGAGAACATCCCTGAGAACATTCCTGAGAACATTGCCTGAGAACATTCTGAGACCATTCCTGAGAACATTCCAGAACATTCCTGAGAACATTCTGAGAACATCCCTGAGAACATTCCCTGAGAACATTCTGAGAACATTCCTGAGAACATTCCAGAACATTCCTGAGAACATTCTGAGAACATTCCTGAGAACATTCCCTGAGAACATTCTGAGAACATTCCAGAACATTCCCTGAGCTCTGCCCAAACAGGAGCCCCCATCCCCTTGTGTCCCCTGCAATGCTCTCCTGTTCCACCCACGCCGTTTTGGCTGAGCTCAGCTAAAGCTGGAGCTTTACAAGGCCCCTGCTTTGTTCCAGCCACACGCCTCCATTGCAGAAAATTAATAAACAATGAAATGGAGCAAAGTGTAACAAAAGGTTTGGGCAATACTTTCAGTTTTTTGTTTTAGAAGAAGAGGGAAAAAAGTAAATTCATCTTGCTATTGAGAAACCCTTCACGAAAGTGATTCACCACGTGAGGGGGACTTGGGGTTCTGCTGAGATGCTCCCCCACATTTGGGGGAGTCCCTTTGGGGTCTGTTTGTGTCCCAAGCACCCAGCCCCAAGCTCAGCCTGGCCTGGAGCAGGGCTGGACTTCCCAAAGCGCTGGGAGCTTTGGTTATTGGGTTTTATATTTTATATTTTCATATTGGTTTTATATTTTTTAAGTGTAGGTTTATTGTTTTGTGTTATATTTTTTAGTGTGGGTTTTTTATTTTTGTATTTTTAAGTGTGGGTTTATTGTTTTTGTGTTATATTTTTTAGTGTGGGTTTATTATTTTTATATTTTTAAGTGTGGGTTTATTGTGTTCATGATACATTTTTTAAGTGTGGGTTTACTGTTTATGTTATATTTTTAATTGTGGGTTTATTGTTTTCATGATACATTTTTTAAGTGTGGGTTCATTGTTTTTATGTTTCATTTTAAAGTGTGGAGTTATTGCTTTCACGATATATTTTTTAGTGGGGATTTTCTTATTTAATGAAGTAGAGGGACAGGACTTTACAGTTGCTTTAGAAAGTGTGGTTTATTTTTTTGTTTTTTATAGAAAACGTGAATTTTTGTTACAAGTGTTGAGAGCATGGCTAGAAGTCACAAGATTTACAGTTACAAGGTTTTTTAAAGGATTTATGAACCAATAAAATATTGTTAATAGAGATAGTTGTGTTATTAAACTAAGAAACTTTGTTTAATTATAGTGTGACTTTTTTAGTTTTTGACACACAGACCTATTCTAAGACTTTTTGTTACTTTTATAATTGCTTTTATTTTTTAATATTATAAACTTTATAGTTAAACTTTTTTCTACTTAATTTAACATGTTTCTGCTTTAAGTTTTAAATTTACATTATTTTCCCAGCACCTAAGCTTGGAAGCTTTTTCCAAGGCCTCAGGACAAATAATGTGGGTTTTTTTCTAAACTTTGGTTTACAGGCCCAATGTTTTGAGAATTCCCTGCATTTTGAATTCCAAAGTTGCCCAACATTAAAAGGGATTTGTTCCAACCAAGCCCTGCTCAGTCCCAGCAGTGGCTGAGCAGTGTTACATTAATAAATCACAGCACCCCCGGGCCTGGCACAGAATTTTTATTTGAATTTATTTAATTGCATTTGTCATTTTTTTCTGAAAATAATCTTTACACAGGGCGCTCTCCAATTAAAAATCATATATTCCAACTGCTCAGAAGGGTTCTGCTCCATTCAGCTGAGCAGAAAGGAAAGGATCAGAGACCTCCATGTGGGAACAGCTGGGGGTTCCTCCCTGGAAATTGGGAATTGTCCTTTTCCTTATCAGAGACCCCCTTGGGGGACAGTTGGGCATTCCTCCCTGGAAATCAGAAATCCCAGTCCATGATTCCTCTCCCAAGGGAGAAATTCCTGTCCATGGTTCTCTCTAAGGGAGAAATTCCTGTCCATGGTTCCTCTCCAATGGAGGAATTCCAGTCCATGATTCCTCTCCCAAGGGAGGAATTCCTGTCCATGGCTCTCTCTAAGGGATAAATTCCAGTCCATGATTCCTCTCTAAGGGAGGAATTCCTGTCCATGGTTCCTCTCTAAGGGAGGAATTCCTGTCCATGATTCCCCTCCAAAGGGAGGAATTCCTCTCTAAGGGAGGAATTCCAGTCCATGGTTCCTCTCTAATGAAGGAATTCCAGTCCATGATTCCTCTCTAATGAAGGAATTCCTGTCCAAGATTCCTCTTTAAGGGATAAATTCCAGTTCATGATTCCTCTCCTAAGGGAGGAATTCCTGTCCAAGATTCCTCTCTAAGGGATAAATTCCAGTCCATTATTCCCCTCCTATGGGAGGAATTCCTGCTCCATCCCAGCACCAGAACCTTCCCCTGGTGCTTCCAGCCCGGGTTTGCTTTTGCTGGAGCTGCCCCGTGTGTGATGAGCACAGAAAATGTCTCTTTAATGTTCCTTGTCAGCCTTTTATGCTGCTGAGCATCATTAGCCACGTCCTCTGGAACTTCCTGACGCTCGTCCTTCCAATCCTCTCCCTCAAGGTGAGATTTCCCAGGTTTTTGTCCTTTCTGAGGTGGTTTTTGTGCTGTCTCACAGACTGTGACTGATGCACCCTTCCTTTGTGCAGCACCAGCCTGAGCCCTCCCAGAGTGGGGACTGAGCTCCCCAGGGAGGGACTGGCCCTTCAGGGACCATTCCTGGGCCAGTCTGGGCCAGTCAAACCCGGGCTGGGTGCAAATGTCAGCTCCTCCTGCTCCAACCCCAACCTTCCCAGGCTCTGCTGGGGCAAAGCTGCTCCAGGCTCTCCCCTGGGATATGGAAATCCAGAGGAATGCACGGAGCTGCTGCAGGGCTGGAGCCAGGCTGGGGGAGCTGGGAATGTTCCCCTGGAGAGGAGAAGGGTCCAGGGAGAGCTCAGAGCCCCTGGCAGAGCCTGAAGGGATCCAGGAGAGCTGGAGAGGGACTGGGGACAAGGGATGGAGGGACAGGACACAGGGAATGGCTTCACTGCCAGAGGGCAGGGATGGGTGGGATATTGGGAATTGGGAATTCCTGGCTGGGCTGGAATTGCCAGAGCAGCTGTGGCTGCCCCTGGATCCCTGGCAGTGCCCAAGGCCAGGCTGGACACTGGGACAGTGGGAGGTGTCCCTGCCATGGCAGGGGTGGCTCTGGGTGGTTTTCAGGTCCCTTCCAGGACCCTTTGCAGGATTCTCCCCTCAGTGCCCTGTCCCCTGTCCCAGGCAGGTCCTGGCTCTGTCCCCAGCCTGGTGGCTCTGGGGTCACTGCCAGCTCCTGAGAGCAGTGCCAGGCTGCCCAGGCAGGGCAGAAATCCTGACAGGATCCCAAGTGCTCTGACTCTGCAGTGCTGAGGCCAAGCCAAGAGGGATTTGCAGACGAGGCAGCAGCAATTTCATCCTCAGAGCCTTTGATTCCCACACAGATCCTCCCAAACAGTCCCTTCACAGCACACAAAATGTGAATTGTGTCCTGAACAGCTCATTCTTCCAGAACCAGGAGAAAAATTAAACTCCAAAAGTTAATTATGTAGCGAGAAGCTGAGTGGGAAAGGAGCTGAGAGGGAGGAGGAGGGAAGAAGGGCACCATGGAAGACAGAGCGAGAGGGTAAACCAGTATTTACTCATCTAGGAAAACAGATTTTTTAACTACATGGCTTCTTCCAGCTCCTGTCTGCAAGTTCTAATAACAGATTTTTAATTTACCAGACACATTTTGCATGTTCCCCTGTTGCATTTTGCTTGCTATGAAAAGAAATTCATATTTTGACACTGCAAAAGCCAATTCAGATTTTCTTCAGATAATGATTTGTTATTAAGGTTAGGAGCCTTTTTAGCATAATTAAATTATAATTGTTTTGGGAATGTTAGGATTTGTGCTATTTGGTTTGGATAGCATATATATATATATTTTATTTCCTTTCTTGCCATGAAAATATTGGCTCTGTAAGAGATGAGATTATTTCTGGGTTTACATGAATATATTCATTTATCATGTGGTTCTCCCTGCACTCAGCTTGAACCCACAGCGATTCCTTGGGAAGGAGATGAAGGAACCTGAGAAAACAAAGGGACCCCCAGGACCCAGGTGGTTATTGGGCAGCAGCAGCCCCTGTGTTCAGAGCACTTGGGTTATTCCTGAGGCTCAAGTCCCACTGGAAATAATTGCAATGCCCTGAAGTGTTGGATAAAGTGCAGTAACTGAGCTCAAGTGCTGGGTTTGGGTGAGTTCCTGACACCTCAAGGTACTTGGAATATGGAATAATGTTCTCCTTCAACATGGGAAATTCTTGCCAGATTCTGCATTTCTGTGTGCATTGCTCTCTCTGGGAAACTGAGACTCATTTCTGCTCTTTCAGAGTTGAAATATTGGGTGAATTCTCTGCCTTATTCTGCCTCTGACTGCTGGGAAAGGGTTTCCTTCTGCAATGGAAGCCAGAAAATATTTAAAGAGTGCAGAATCAGCCTGGGATCCCATCCAGGATGGGCAGGCCTGCATGTCCTGCTCCTTGCAGTCATGTAAGGAAGGAGTTCCAAACCATTCTCTGCATTTCAGGTGTTCCCAGCCCCATTTCTGAGCCCCTGGGTTTATGGCACAGGATGCTGCTCCTCTCTGCTCACAGGCATTTTCCAGCCTGGAACCACCAAGGCACAGAACCCTTAGGATTGGAAAACACTTCAAGGCTCCAGGCCAAGCTTTGACTAAACAGCACCATGCCCACTGTAGCTGTATCGAGCTGGTTTCCAAGATTAATGGCAAGTATTAGCAATAATTGAAATAATTTCTGGAAAAAATCTGTAAATCCAAGTGTTTGGCAGTCACTCTGTGGTGCTCTCTTCTGTGTGGTGCACAGTGGTACAGTGGCAGGGCTGCAGGAATGAGAGGAGAAAAGATTTATGGAATTGTGGCATGGGTTGGGTTGGAAAGGACCTTAAATCCCATTATCCCATCCCATTATCCCACCCCATTATCCCATCCCATTATCCCATCCCATTATCCCATCCCATCCCATCCCATCCCTTTATCCCATCCCATTATCCCATCCCATCCCATCCCATCCCATCCCATCCCATCCCATCCCATCCCATCCCATCCCATCCCATCCCATCCCATCCCATTATCCCATTATCCCATCCCATTATCCCATCCCATTATCCCATCCCATTATCCCATCCCATCCCATCCCAATGATCCCAATCCCACCCTAGGAGCACCTCCCACTGTCCCAGGCTGCTCCAGCCCCAGTGTCCAGCCTGGCCTTGGGCACTGCCAGGGATCCAGGGGCAGCCACAGCTGCTCTGGCAATCCCAGCCCAGCCAGGAATTCCCAATTCCCAATATCCCACCCATCCCTGCCCTCTGGCAGTGAAGCCATTCCCTGTGTCCTGTCCCTTGCCCTGCAGTGTCCCCAGCCCATGGGAGCAGCATCCAGGGCTCCTGGGGCCAGGGCAGCAGTGGGGGCAGAGCCAGGATGGCTCCAGGAGCAGCTCCTCGGGTTCATTCCGTGCAGGAAAGTTTTCCCTCTCATTCCCAGCCCTGGCAGGGCTGTGGGATCCCAGGGACAGGCAGGGAGCTGAGGCACAGCTGAGACTGGAGCCATCCCCTGCCCCAAGGCAGCAACAGCTGCTCAGTGCAGCCCTGCCAGATGTTTGGGCACAGCTGTGGCAGAGCACTGCGAGTGTTGGTGTTCCCTGAGCACAGCCCCGGCTCCTCCATCCTCCCCAGTGCTCCCAGAGCCCAGCCTGGCTCTGGGGCTCTGCTGGCTTGGCTGCTGCCATTGCCAGGGGCTGGCTCTCCCCTCTCTGAGGGTGAGCAGCTCCCATCAGCTCGCTCTGGTTCATCCATGTGCACGTGGGCTGTGGCAGCAGCACGGGCTCCCCTTCCTGACAGTGCAGGGAGCCCACAGCTCTGGGGGAAACTCCATGGCAATGGCACTGCCAGTGATTTTAGTGCATAAATCCAAGAGACTTGGGTGTTCTAGGAGGGCAGAAAATAAATGCAGACTGGAGTTCTGTCCTGTGTCTCCAGAGGGCAGATCCTGTGATAAATTAACTCCATTCCCATCCCCTGTGCCAAAATCCACAACTTCATCCACTCAGCACCAGAGGTTTGCCAAGCCAGTGTGATCTCCATTTCCTGAAACCCCTGGGAGTCCTTTTGTAAAGATCAGATTGTCAAAAGGAGAGTGGCATTAAAAGGACACTGTCCAAGTACTTTCCCAAGGGCTTATTTAGGAAGGCAACAGAAATGGAGGATGAAAAATCCAACTTGTCTGGCTCAATGTGTGTAGCAAAAGGGTTGGGTTGATTTTGGGGGTGTTTGGCCTGGGGAGGAGAAGGCTCTGGGCAGATCTTAGAGCCCCTTCCAGGGCTTAGGGGAAAGGGGAGTGGCTTTTTTATATGGGCAGAGAGTGACAGGAAAAGGGCTGAGGGCTTCACACTAGAAGAGATTAGAGTTTAATAAGAAATTGTTCCCTGGGAGGGTGGGCAGGCCCTGGCACAGAATTCCCAGATTTGCTGTGGCTGCCCCTGGATCCCTGGCAGTGCCCAAGGCCAGGCTGGACATTGGGGCTGGAGCACCTGGGACAGTGGGAGGTGTCCCTGCCATGGCAGGGGTGGCACTGGTGGTATTGCATTTTGTCTGCTTTTTTTCTTCATACCAGGGTCAGGATTAAAAGCTCAAGAGATGGAATTTTGTGTTTGGACTCAGATGTTTATTAATTCTCATCCATGTCACAGCGAGTGCTGCAGCACTTGTAGTTAACAAGCTAAAAATGGTGAACCCCAGGAGCTCTGGGATCCTTCTGTAAATCCCAGAAACTCTGGGATCCCTCCCTGTACCCCAGAAACTCTGGGATCCCTCCCTGCAGCCCAGGAGGGGACAGCAGTGCCATCCCTCAGGTCAAGGGCTGGGGTTGGTCTGAGGTTTGTCCAGGGTTAAAGCTCCTGGTTTTCCCTGCAGATCTCCTGACAATGGGGTTTCTCTGGGAGGCACAGCTGGGATCCTTGGCTTGGCCTGTGCAGGACACTGGGCAGGATTGGATTTGGGGATCTTTGATTATGAAATCCAAATCTGATTACCCCCGTGGGTCCTTCCAGCTCAGGACATTGTGTGCAGGGCACTGGGCAGGATTACCACTGCCTCATTCGGGCTCAAAACCCCAAATAACCAAAGGAATGGGCTCAGGGCCCCGGGGGTCTCAGGGATGTTTGGCTGCAGCACAAGGAGCCCCTGGGCCACCCCAGCTGGCTCCTCTGCTCCCCGCAGGGAGCTCCCCAGCCAGGGCTGCAGCCCTTCAGCTCCAGTTTTGGAAGCACTGAACCTGCAATAAAGGGACTTCCAGGGATGGAACGTCCTGTGTTCATCTGCCATTTGCTCTGGGACAAACTGTGCCACTCTGCATTTTAAACCAATTCTCCTGTCCCAGAACCACGTGAAGGGAGCTCCCCTGGGTGTCTGGGAAAGGGAGATGGCAAATTCCAGTGACCTCCACATCTCCAGGTAATTGGGATTTTCACTATTAACACAACTCCAGGCAATCAGGATGTTCACCATTAACACATCTCCAGGTAATTGGGATTTTCACCATTAACACAAGGCCAGATAATCAGGATGTTCACCATTAACACATCTCCAGGTAATTGGGATTTTCACCATTAACAC
Organism: Muscicapa striata striata; assembly: GCA_030060385.1. Taxonomy (NCBI): domain Eukaryota; kingdom Metazoa; phylum Chordata; class Aves; order Passeriformes; family Muscicapidae; genus Muscicapa; species Muscicapa striata. Next base: position 6,510 of record JAREIS010000303.1, on the reverse strand, counting down.
AAGGCCAGATAATCAGGATGTTCACCATTAACAAAACTCCAGGCAATCAGGATGTTCACCATTAAAACATCTGCAGGTAATTGGGATTTTCACCATTAACACAGTGCCAGATAATCAGGATGTTCACCATTAACAAAACTCCAGGCAATCAGGATGTTCACCATTAAAACATCTGCAGGTAATTGGGATTTTCACCATTAACACAGTGCCAGATAATCGGGATTTTCACCAAAACACAACTCCAGGCAATCAGGATTTTCACCATTAACACAAGGCCAGGTAATTGGGATTTTCACCATTAACAAAACTCCAGGAAATCAGGATTTTCACTATTAACACAACTCCAGATAATCAGGATTTTCAGCATTAACACATCTCCAGGTAATTGGGATTTTCACCATTAACACAACTCCAGGCAATCAGGATTTTCACCATTAACACACCTCCAGGTAATCAGGATTTTCGGCATTAACACAACTCCAGATAATCAGGATTTTCAGCATTAACACAACTCCAGGTAATTGGGATTTTCACCATTAACACAACTCCAGGCAATCAGGATTATTACAATTAACACAATTCCAGGCAGGCTCTGCTCCAGCACCGGGGCTGTAATTTGGCATTTCCTCCTGACAGACTGTTCCAAGACCCAGAGAGAGATTTCCATCCTTGTTCTGAGGTGTTTTATATTTAATCCTCAGCTGTGCAGATATGAAAAGCTCCTGTTTCCTGTGGGATCAATGTTGCAGTACTTTGACACATGACATTTGACATCTGTCAAAACATTATAATCAAATCTAAGCCTAAATAGCATCAAATTAATATGACAGATCTCTGAGAAATTATACACTTAAAGTAAAGGTAACAAGACATCTTTATTTCAGTGAAACAGAATTCTGTTTAAAAATTAACACAACCAGCACATTACCAGGAAAACCTTTTATTTTGGTGAAGCTGCTGTGTGCAATGAAAATGTTTCAGTTAATGTGTTGCTGAAGTTGCTCCCTCGATGCCTGCAGGTATTGCTGTGGCCTTTGATACAAACCTAACACGCCTGAACCTCCTTCTTGAGTTTAATTTTTCACACACTTATATATTTATTGATCTGGGTCCTATGACATGCAATTTATCAAATCTCTTGCTGCCTGCCTTGTGATTATGACAGCAAGAACTAGCAGCCCATCATTTAGCAGGAAGAATAAATTAGTTTAGCTCATTGAAATTAAAACAAGGCAGCAGGGAGAGCAAAAGGAAGCTGAAGTTGTGTCTTTAACTTCAAACACGTCGCAGTAAGAAAGGAAAAACCTTTGGCAAAATTTTACCTTGCCATGGGGGACATTTCCCAAATAACTGGCAGAAATGGCTGGTTTTACAGATAGGTATTTTTTTGTCTTTTGCACTCAAAACATGATTTTTCCCTCCAGTGACTGTGCAGCAGTGCTAGGGATTGCTGGAAGGGATGGAGGATCAGAGAGCCATGGGTGGTTTGGGTGGGAAGGTCCCAAAGCTCACCCCATTGTGTGGTGAGGGTCACTCCAGGGCACAACCTGGTCACGTGTGCCCAAATCCTGCACACCCCAAATATCCCAGTGGTTACAGAGCCCCCAAATCCTGCACATCCCAAATATCCCCGTGGTTACAGAGCCCCCAAATCCTGCACACCCCAAATATCCCCATGGTTACAGAGCCCCCAAATCCTGCACATCCCAAATATCCCAGTGCTTACACAACCCCCAAATCCTGCCCACCCCAAATATCCCCATGGTTACAGAGCCCCCAAATCCTGCTCATCCCAAATATCCCCGTGGTCACAGAGTCCCCAAATCCTGCTCATCCCAAATATCTCCATGGTTACAGAGTCCCCAAATCCTGCACATCCCAAATATCCCCATGGTTACAGAGCCCCCAAATCCTGCACACCCCAAATATCTCCATGGTTACAGAGCCCCAAATCCCCAAATCCCAGTGGTTACAAAGTCCCCAAATCCCAAATATCCCCATGGTTACAGAGGCCCCAAATCCTGCCCACCTCAAATATCCCCATGGTTACAGAACCCCCAAATCCTGCACACCCCAAATATCCCCATGGTTACAGAGCCCCCAAATCCTGCACATCCCAAATATCCCCGTGGTTACAGAGCCCCCAAATCCTGCACATCCCAAATATCCCCGGTGGTTTCAGAGTCCCCTCACACCCGGTGATGGAAGGAAGCTTTTATCCGGATTTTAGCAAATGTAAAGGTGCCACATTAGAGCCAGGGCCAGGCATTGTTTCCTTTCTCTTCCTCGCCTTTCTCCTTTCTCCCGGTGTTAAAAACTGATTAGAGTAACAAAGGACACCGAAGTTTGGTGTGAATAATCGGGGATGAGCAATAGTGCTGAGGATAAAAGACCCCATTTAAAAACTGCTGTGCTCAATAGAATAATGCAATAATGCAATAGAGATGGCGATACTATTAATGGTGATACCATTATTGGTGATATTATTAAATTTGTCCAAAACACAAATTAGAGATAAGGAAAGAAAAATAGATCTCTATGTCAGAGCAAAGCGGCGCTGACCAACTGGCCTTGGAATATTGGCTTAAACAACAGCAAAATCAAAATATCCAGAAGAGATAAAGCTGCTTTTTGTTGGTACCACTGAAGGATAATTGCACAATTTTTAACCCGGCCGGTGTCTGAGTGCAGCACAAGGAGACGAGCGGGCAGATCTGACTTCATCCAAATGTCAGGAAAATTAACCCACAAACACCAGAGGTTCATGTCCCAAAAGGAGATAGAGGAGTCCTTTTTGCTTTATTCAATAAAGGCAGAGCCCATGGGACATTCCCCTGGGATCTCTCACATTTTTGGAGGTTGCAGCCTCCTTTTATCCCAATTTCCCATCTGCATTTCCCTCTCTCTTTGCCCATGGGCTGAGGTACCTGAGAGGCACAGACTGCCCAAACCCTGACACCTGAGATTCCCCTCTCATGTACAGCCCTCCCTTTGAATTTTTAATTCTTACAGAATTCATGGTTTTCCCCATTGCTTCTTTCATCTTCCGATATCCAATTTCATTTCCCAGCAAACCTGCAGTTTGTTTGTAAAGGCAAATCTCTTTTTCCATTCATCCATCAGTGGGATTCATCCCATTGTTTCTTTTCTCTCTTAGTGCTAACTGCATCTACCAACAGATCTACAGCTTGTTTGTAAAGACAAACGCGACATTCCTCTCACAAATAAAATAATCCCGGGGTTACAGAACCCCACAGCTGGGGCTGAGGGTGAGGCTGGAGCTCCCTGCGCTTTTCAGGGACCCTGGAAGGGGGGAGATGAGACACAGGCTGGCAGTAACAGGAATATCCCCTGGAAAATCTGCTCCAGCAGGAGCTCCCAAGGCACATCAGATCCTGCAGCCTCCTCTGGCTTCATTTACCTCCTTCCCTGGAGGGAAAACACCACACCTTACCCAGCCTGGGGAGTCCAAACACACCAAAAAGAGATTTATTTATCCAGGGATGGTTCACAGAATCATTTCTGTTGAGAAAATGCTCCGAGCCACCGAGTCAGCACTCCCCAGCACTGCCAAGGTCACCCTAACTTGTGTCCCCAAATGCCACCCCCACACAGCTTTTGGACACTTTCAAAAGAAAAGGAGAGGATTATTATATTATATTATATTATATTATATTATATTATATTATATTATATTATATTATATTATATTATATTATATTATATTATATTATATTATATTATATTATATTATATTATATTATATTATATTATATTATATTATATTATATTATATTATATTCATCAGAAATAAAGCAGGGAATTAGTTTGTTCTTGAAATACAACAACCCTGGGCATCTTGGAGAAGGAAGTGGAAGCAAAGGGAGAGAAGGCAGAGTGGAAGTGGAACAAACTCCTTCCCTCCCTGTCCATCTGGGGAGCCAGTGGAGCAGAGCTGGGGACTCCTGGCTCTCATAAAGTGTCTCCCCTAATGCAAACTCCAGTTCTGGTCTCCATAATCAACCAGTTCACAGCTCCACCACCAGTTCCAGTGTCACTGGAGGAGTCAGGGCGGTGCTGCCTTTGTCACAGGGATCTGTCTGTGATGTGTCACAGGTGGAAATAGTGAGGGTTTAACAATGGCAGGCTCCTTTAAGGGCAGCTGTGTTTTGGGGTTTTTTTTATAATAACACCCAAAATACTGAGTTTGGAATGTATCACACTGATAAAGGAAAAAAATGTCTCTGGAATTCTTTGCCTATCAAAGCCTCCCTCCTCAAGGACAACACCAGTGAACTCCACCTCTGGATGGATGTTGTTTATTTGATTTTTTTTTTTTTCTTGTAGGACAAAAACCTCCAAACAATAAAAAAAACCCCAAGAAACAGGAACCTGCATCTGATTTCAGGAACAGCAAAGGAGAGACTTCAAAATGCAAATGGGCAATTCCCGGGTGATGAAAGGAGCTCTTGTCAGGGCCAGCGCTGCTCTCAGAGGTGACTGCTGCTTTCCCCCAAAGGAAACTGCACACAAAGCCTTTGTCGGCTTTTTCATCTTCATTTCATTTTTTCCCATTAATTTCTCGTTTTTTCATCTCCATTTTTTCACTGTTCTTTGAACAAGGCAGCCCCTTCCCTCCCCAGTTTGCTGAGCAGCCAAGAGACACAGGCAGGGGCTGGGACCTTGTGCAGCTCCTTCCCCAAAAATGCGAGTGGCTGCTGAGGACAGGGCTCACCTGGCCTGCCTGGACAGGACCTGCTCCAGAGAAACACAATTCAAAACTGCCAAGGAGCTGCTCTTGGGGTTTTCTGGGGGCTAGTGAGTAGGGAGTGGGTCTTGTCACGCCTGGATTGCAGTGGGATATGTTTTTATATGTATTATTACATATATATGTATATAAAAATATATAAATACATATATATATAAAAATACATGTATATAAAATATAAATAAATAATTATATTTATAATATATATAAATAAATAAAATAATATATATATACATATATATATAAACAAATAAATATATATATATGTATATACACACACACACACACACACACATATATATATATAAATATATTTATATAAAAATTATATAAATAAAAAATAATGTCATCCCATCCCTGGAAGTGTTGCAGGACAGGGCTGGGAGCAGCCTGGGACAGTGGGAGGTGTCCCTGCCATGGCAGGGGTGGCTCTGGGTGGGCTTTGAGGTCCCTCCCATTCCAACCCCTGCTGGGATTCCAGGATTCTGTGATTTTCCCACTGTTCAATGTACCTGTGCTTGGCCAAGCTCCACAGCAGCTGAGCACCTGAGCACTGCTGGCTGTGCTCTGCTCCCACACACCTGAGCACTGCTGCTGGCTGTGCTCTGCTCCCACACACCTGAGCATTGCTGGCTGTGCTCTGCTCCCACACACCTGAGCACTGCTGGCTGTGCCTGCTCCCACACACCTGAGCACTGCTGGCTGTGCCTGCTCCCACACACCTGAGCACTGCTGCTGGCTGTGCTCTGCTCCCACACACCTGAGCACTGCTGGCTGTGCTCTGCTCCCACACACCTGAGCATTGCTGGCTGTGCTCTGCTCCCACACACCTGAGCATTGCTGGCTGTGCTCTGCTCCCACACACCTGAGCACTGCTGGCTGTGCTCTGCTCCCACACACCTGAGCATTGCTGCTGGCTGTGCTCTGCTCCCACACACCTGAGCACTGCTGGCTGTGCTCTGCTCCCACACACCTGAGCACTGCTGGCTGTGCTCTGCTCCCACACACCTGGGCACTGCTGGCTGTGCTCTGCTCCCACACACCTGAGCACTGCTGGCTGTGCTCTGCTCCCACACACCTGAGCACTGCTGGCTGTGCTCTGCTCCCACACACCTGAGCACTGCTGCTGGCTGTGCTCTGCTCCCACACACCTGAGCACTGCTGGCTGTGCTCTGCTCCCACACACCTGAGCACTGGCTGTGCTCTGCTCCCACACACCTGAGCATTGCTGGCTGTGCTCTGCTCCCACACACCTGAGCACTGCTGGCTGTGCCTGCTCCCACACACCTGAGCATTGCTGCTGGCTGTGCTCTGCTCCCACACACCTGAGCACTGCTGCTGGCTGTGCTCTGCTCCCACACACCTGAGCACTGCTGCTGGCTGTGCTCTGCTCCCACACACCTGAGCACTGCTGGCTGTGCTCTGCTCCCACACACCTGAGCACTGCTGGCTGTGCTCTGCTCCCACACACCTGAGCACTGCTGGCTGTGCTCTGCTCCCACACACCTGAGCATTGCTGGCTGTGCTCTGCTCCCACACACCTGAGCACTGCTGGCTGTGCTCTCTCCCACACACCTGAGCATTGCTGGCTGTGCTCTGCTCCCACACACCTGAGCACTGCTGCTGGCTGTGCTCTGCTCCTACACACACCTGGAGCACTGCTGGCTGTGCCTGCTCCCACACACCTGAGCACTGCTGCTGGCTGTGCTCTGCTCCCACACACCTGAGCACTGCTGGCTGTG
>JAREIS010000299.1:0-30000 GCA_030060385.1 Muscicapa striata striata | reverse complement strand
GAGAAGATGTTTTTGAAGGCAACCGTTTTCTGATATTTTTCATCAAATGTAGTTCCTTCTCTGTCTAAGATTTTAGTAGGGTTACTAACTGTGAACAAAGCTGGTCCATTACTATCCTGAAACAGAATTTTAAAAAATCTAATTTGTTCTAATATCAGCAAAACACATCAGGAAGTAACTGATACAGAGGAGGCAGATTATCTGCAGCTTCCCATCCATAAAGTGCACACATATACAGAGTCTGTAGTCTTCCTATTCGAACTTCATTGCCTCAGACAAATCTGTACAACTTACTCTTGGCTTACATTCCAGCCAAAAGGGGGAAAAAAGGAAAAAAACAAATATTAATTGGGTGCACCCTGATTGTGCACCAAGTCTGCTGTCTCATTGCATCATTCTGGAACCCATATTTGTGCTGTTGCCTTTTCCCCAACCTGGAAATGAAACCCAAGATAATTTTAGTGAGGAGATAATATAAAAGAGGATCTTTATTTGAAGGCCTTCAGAGGCAGTCATGGAGAGATGTCCATAAAAGCCCACCCCCGGGGTGAGTACATTTTTATTGCTTTTAGGAAATTAGCATAATTAATAAAAGGCACCAATTTAGGAGCACAAGTGGTGATTCAACTCCTGCTCAGGTCAAGCCCCTTCTCTGGAGCCCCCTCAGCACTAGCTGTACTTTGTCCAGGAGAATGGATCTCAAAGAGATGTTCTCAGCCTTGGTTCCCAGGAATAACCAATACAGCACTGGGGCTTTGTACCACCTGGGGCTTGGAGCTCTGGAATGTGTTTTCTCTTTCTGCCTAGGAAAAGGCCACGGAAAAGTAATGGGAAAACTAACTACTAATACAATAGACTACACAGCTAAAAATATATATGTGAAGAATATAGAGAATGTATAAAAGAAAAAAAGGCAAAACTCAAACCAGCATCAGTGCCACAAACAGGAACTCGACCTACTAGGAAGAACCAAGATAATTAGATAGTATGGTTTACTGATGCTGTCTCTCACCCAGTCAGCTCAGACAATGTGCAATAATCTACACATATCTGTGCAGGTATATCTGTATATTCTTAAGTGTAGTAAAACACGTCATTTATTTTTGTTTGCACTAAAATAATTCAATGTTTAGCACTGAGAAATCACTGAAGTTTGAGTGCTAATCTGGGTACAACCTTCAAATAAGGAAACACTTGATTCTCTTTCCACTAATTTTCATACTTCTTCTGCATGTCTTTCTGCTATTTGTGAAATGATGCCTGAAGTGATTCTTATTCTTAAAAAAATATTAATATATATACAGCTATAGATATATGCACTCCTATATACCCTTCTGCATAATAACACTTGTTTTATTTTAGCTTTCCAGCTTTAGGACATAAATATTTTCTCTAGATGCATTGGCAAAAAAAAAAATACATCACTGTAAGTTCCTCCTCTTTTGTTACATTAGAAAGTGTAAAGAATTTGACCAGTAGGATTATGTATAATCTGTACAATTCTGTATGGACTTTTAGCTAGAAGATGAAGCTTCTAGAGGTGAAATATTAGTGTTTCTGGAAGACTAATTGGCATCTGTGAAAATCCAGACTTGCTGAGTGATGACAGACTTGAAATTATTAAAAATCCAACAAAGAGGAGAATCTGCAGCCAAGTCTTGTCACTCACGCTTCACTCTAGAGGGTTAAATTAAAATATTCAATGTTTTAGTGGTGCAGGAGCAAATAAAACCACACTGTATCTATTAGGGACTGCCAAAGAAATGTTACTTGGTGTAATAAGTCTCTGTTTAGAGCTTTTGAAGTTGAGAACAAGTAGACTCAATTGAACCACATAGAAACTTGTCACTTGCTTTATGAAGAATTTGTCATAGAGACTGATTCAGTACTCTATGAAGATGGTGCTCTATGAAGAAGAAAATTATTATAAGATGTCTTTAATAAAAAAAGATTGGGCTTAGAGGATATCTAGAAGAGCAGTGTGTATAATAGACACTAGAACTCTAGCAACTATTCTGGACTATTTAATATAGAGATGGATATATAGCAGAAGAGCAATCAGTCTACAGAAAGGCTGCAGTGATATAAGCTCAGATTTCAATCTATTTGGCAGCTAGCCTTGAGCTGTGATTACTTTTAAGGTTTCCAGTAAAAGTGGGTAAATTAAGTGCAGAAAAATGACTCAAAAATCAATGAGAAAGTTATCCCAGCCAATGGTGTTACCTGCAGACTTTTTTACCACATTCAGCAACTTTTGCACCAATAAGTCCCACAAAAAAATATTTTCTATGCTGACCTTCATCAGAACATATGTAAAGGCTGTTCTTTCACCAAGAAAGTCTACGGCTTTTGAAAAATAATTGTGAATATAAGTAACGAAAATATTTAATATGAAAATGAATATTAAAGCAGAAAATGGTCAAGGCATATTGGTGTCTCATTCTGACCAGTTTCAAAAGCAATTTAGTACGTACATAGAAGAGTTTGTACAGGTACCTTCCAGTTCAGAGTAAATGTGAAGCTGATCACTTAACGAAACTACTTTGAAAAACTGATCCCTAGATTATTTTAGGTAGGAAAATCAACCTGTAAAATAGACACATGGTGAATTTTACTCTTAGAAAACCTGGTATCAAAGTTATATGTAAAGAAATCTCTTGCAGTATGAAAGAAAGCAAACATCTTCGCTGCTTGAGAGTTATGCTAATGTCAGTACCTGAACCACCCTGTTTAGACAATCATTTTAAAATTTACCTTACAACCTCTAATATCAAAACCATAGCAGATAGATGAGGTCCCAGTCTTACAACACCATGAACTAAATGGTGCATTTTCTAGGTCTGCTTACTCCTATTCTGAGATGCTATGTTGGAAATTCTCGCCTATGAGCAAATTAACTAATCAATAAACCATCTAGCTGAAAATAGAGGCAAAAATAACTAAATTACATAGATTTTACTGACAACTATTTCTCTATTAGTGCATAAAACAAATATCATGCACTTTAAAATGACAGTAATATATTTTATATTTGCTTGAAGAACTGATAACATTTTTTAGCTAAACGTTGATCTTCTGTCGTTATATAATGCAAAATTTCACAGCGCCATGCCTATGCACATTGAACAGAAAAATTCAAAGGAATAGTGTTTCGTTACCAACCATTGTCTGTCATACAAGTATCACATAATGAAATGCAATCCTCATTACTTTTGTATGAAATCAACGTTCCCAAACAAAGCCATGAGATTTTGTATGTACATCTGCTTTATTCATTCACATAAACATAAATAGCAGTTGTTGTATATCTGACTTGTGCCTAAAATTAGCAGTGTACTATGACCACAGGGCTTTAATCATGGATACTACCTCTTCTTATCAAAAACAGCACAACAATGTGCTATCTTACCACAGCATAGTAGAAAGCCCAACAGGAGCATAAATATGGAAGAAGGAACTTGATATTCTTTTATGTTACTGGTATAATAAGCAAGAGCTGCTTTGAATCAAAAGTGTGTTGGATATTAAAAAGCCTTTTCTTTTTCTTTTTTTTTTTTTTTTTTTTGCAGGCCAGATCCTGCTTTACAACAAATGATATATGATATGTATTGATAGTGGTGGTATAATATTTGGTGACATAAACAAAGTGCACTACAGAATCATCCCTTGGGAAGTGTTGCACAGCAGCCTGAACTAATCCCTAAGTTGCAGGCTGCCTTCCTTCCTCTGCTCTGAAAATAGTTTACTAAAGCATCTGCCTGATACCACAGTGGAAGTGACATTACATGTAATTGAACTAAAAGCTTTTGACTGCTTAAGTGGTGAGGAATTTCAGTGACTACACCATCAGTTGATTGAGCCCTGCAATTACAAATTGTCATGTTTGATCTCAAAATACATGCCCCATCTTTTAAGTGTTAAGTCTGGGCACTCAAATGTGAGTATTTGCCTTCACACATGTGTGGAGTTACCCTACTGTCATCTCACAGAGCAACATTAATTGTGACTGCAAGTAACATGACTCCTTGGATACTCTCACTTTCTCACCAGGCCTAAATACATTTCATTTCTTACTCTAGGGGCCCCTAAGAAGGAGTTATGTTAAGGCCACTCCAGATGGAGGTTGCAGAGTTTGGATACATTCTTATTCTTGGCTCTTCCCACACCTATTTGTTAATAGACGTCTACCTTGGCCTTGATGTCAAGGACAAAGATTAGCCTTTGCAGCCTTAAGAATAGAGAAAGCTGTCTCTCTATATACCAGGATCATCACCAGACTAGCAGAACAACATCTCCTTCCCATTTTAGATTTTCTTGCAAAGTTTTCTATTTTTATAATTTTTCAATAACACACTGAGATTTTATTGCATGTACTGCTTACATTTCATATCTTAATAGGCTTTCAAATTGCCTGTTGTCAGAGGAATCTTCTGCTTTGCCAGAACTGTTGATTTGAGTTCAGTCTAAGGCCAGCACTTCTCTGTGCTGTGTTTATGAGATCATTTTCTATAACCTATTCCCCCCAATTTCCTTGCAAAGCCCTCAGATCTGCAGATGCATTTACTCCTTCAGATATTTTGATAGTTCTAAGTAGTGTAGATCTTTGACATTATGCAATTGTCTTCAATTATCTGTTTCAGTTTTAGAAGTTTTTAAATTGCCTCTATGAAAGTGCATTGTCAACAGAAAGTAGCAATAAAGGTAATTCTGAGAATAGCAGACCCCAAAATCATGGTCACAAGGTTTGTTAATTACTGAAGTGGAAGTAGAGTGTATAATTAGGATTAAATTATCCAGTTCATAGACTGAGAATGTCAGAATATGGTCCTTCAAATACATCACTCCTTTATTCTGTAATTCTTTTCCTCTAAGTTTATAGCATACTAGTTGTCTCAGTAAATATCACCAGTGAGTTGAAATACTTTTTACCTGAATAAATGATTTATAAAAACAAAAGTGGTTTCTGTTTTGGTAGTTAAATTCCCTAGAAATCGTCTGGAAATTGGGTGCTAATGCTGAGAACACTTGAAAGGCTTCAGGCTTTTAAAGCCATTAGCAATACTTCCTTATTAAATTCCTTACCTCACACAGGTGTGAATGAACTATGTCATACATTAGCTTTGAATTATTGTACATGTTAAAACTTTGTTCAATATTGGAGAGAAAAAAAAGGTTTTTCAAATTACTTAGTATTAAAACATTTATCTTGTGATTTTTTCGATAGCCCAAATTATGAGAATGGGCCATCATACTTTGTTTAGCATGCAAAGATATTGGTGCCCTCTACCACTGGCAGTCAAAGTTGTTAAGGTGGTGGGATGACCTCGGCCATCTGCAAGACCCCACCCAGCTTCTCTCTCAGTCCCCCTCCACTAGGGAGGATCAGGGAAAATGGAAACACTTGTTGAACAAGATGAGGATAGGGACATCACTGGCCAATTATTTTGATGGGGCAAAGCAGACTCAACTTGCTGAAAAGTAATTCAATATGTTGCTCATCAAAATAGAGTTGGATGTTTCACAATAATTTCACAACTATCCTTTGCTGTAAAAGGAGAGAGGTTTGGATGTGAAGTATAGAACTATAACAGTAATTTGATTCATGTGCATGAGGTGTCCTATTCATATTGGATATTAGGTCACTCCAAAGTCGTCTCTTTTCCAGGTTAAAAAGTTACAGTTTTCTCAGCCTTTCTTCATAAGAAACAGGCTCCATCCATTTAATCACCTTGGTGGGCCCTCATCTAGACTTGCTCCAACAGGTTGATGTTTCTCCTGTGCTGGGGGCCCCAGAGTTGGATGCAGCAAAATCCTGTCCTTCACTCTGCTGGCCATGCTGCTTTTGTTGCAGTCCAGGACATGTTTGTCTTCCTGGGCTGTGAGTGCACATGGCTGGATCCTGTCCAGCTTTTCACCCACCAGCACCCCTAAGACTTCAGCAGAGCTGCTACCAATCTCTTCAACCCCAGCCTGTGTTGATTCCATCAGGGGATAGGGTAAAATTTGTTCTGCCTTTCTTTTCTGACCCATGTGCTTATAGCATCCCTTCTTGTTATTCTTCATATCCATTGCCGAGTTCCATTCAATCTGTGTCTTGGTTTCCATGATCCCATTCCTACACGTCCAAGCTGTATTCTTGTACTTCCCACAAGTAACCTGTCCCTGCTTCCACTGACATATCTTTGTTTCTTGCTTCTCAGTTTGAGCAGCAGCCATTGCTCAGCCATTTCAGTTTCTTGCCTGCATTCTTTGATTTCTTACACATGGGGATGGACAGCTTTTGCACTCTAAGCATCCTAATCTTTAGTTAAGTGTCCTTATTTGTAATAAAAGTTCAGTAATGTGAAATATTTTTGCACATTTTTGCACATTAATAATTTTCCTTTTCACTGTTTATCTGTACATCCTTTTCCCCTTTGCATATTGGCAGTTAGAACTAAGCTCGCCACATGTTGAATATGAATTTCATTATATGTGTTTGAACAGCCTTACTGATTTCAGTGAAACAGCTTATCTTTGTAAAATATGCTATATGTATAAACTTTTAAGTCCGAATATTTATCTTTGGATTCCACATAGGAACAAAAAGACCAAAGGAAAATTAACTATTTCTTTAGCATTTCTCACAATTGGATGGAAAATGTTTTTTTTTTTTTGCAATGCACACTCTCAAATCATAGTGACAGTAGTTCCTCAGGCACATAAACCCTCATGTCTCCTTAAACTTGCACTGTGTAATTGTCTAAATTCAAAATAAACCTGGGCAATGATTTCTGTATATAATCAACAAATTGAACCACAATACCATGTTTTATCAATTTATCATATGATTGATGCTTTAGGAGAGATGTTTGCAAGTGGAAATATAAACAACACTAGGATACATAAACTTAATCTATATGACCAGTTCTCTCTCTTTTTTTTTTTTTTTTTTTTTTTTTTTTTGTGTGTGTGTCAGATCGTAGTGAGGATTGCAGCTACATTCCTCAGAAACATAGTCTGTAACATTTTTGCCTGAAAATGAATAATAAAACTTTACAGAGGCCTCAACTGAGTTTTAAAAAAGTCATTGGATGATTACACACTCTGGGATTGTATTGTTCCTGATGGATTACAAACACAATTAATCAACCTAAGAAATGCTTCAAGTACCTGTAGTAATTTTCATTACTTGAAGGATTCAGAAGTACTTCATGGATGAACTTGTTTCCCTTCTGTATTTTAATTGTGCCTTAATAATGTGTTAGTTTATAATCTAGGGATAATTTCCATAATTGATTTTTTAGAGTTGCATCAATTCCATATCCAAAACAGCAGATGCTTTTAGGAAAAAAAAAAAAAATCCAATTACAAAAAAAAATCTTCTGCACCATACTTGATTTTTCTTAAACAAGCAAATGATAATCAGATAATGTTTAAAGTTTATTGAGTGATTTTCCCCCCAGTAATCTTTCAGTGCTCATCAACAATAAGTTATGGAGAAAATGCTATCTGGATTGATAGTGGTTTATTTTGTAAGCCAAATTACTTATTTTACCTTTTGCACAAAGCAATATACTTGAAAATGCAGAAATCTCCATAATTTACAAAGTTAATGGCTTTCTCAACTCCATTCCACATGATTTTCTGCAGGAAATAGCAGACCTTAAGTATGACATCTGATGATGCCAGCTTAACTTGCAGATAGCCTCCTTTCAAACCTGAATTTTTGGAGATCCATTACATCTTTTTTTTTTTTCAATTCATCCTGCAAAACATGATTAACCCTGTGTAAAATTGTGTAAGGAAAATAATATCCTGTTTAAGTATCTTCCTGTTTTTACGCACATGAATCCTGTGACAGATAATAAAAGGAAAAGGTGCCCTTCTTTACACTAGCTCTGTGGGTTTTTGTTCACAGGAGATGGACCTGGGAAGTGATGGCTACCTAAAAGGTAAAGCATTTTCTACAACACTATCTAGATGTTGCAAAAGACATGGAGCCAAAACAAAGGCATTGTGGAAAAAAGCGTGAGAAGAGATTCTGTGAAGAGAGAGGGAAAACAGATAAACAAAACAATAAAAAAAATTGTTTTAAATGCAAAGTCTTAAATACAACTGCCGAAAGACTAAGAAAATTGAATGGCAATTACTTGTTTCAGCTTGGCTGGAATACATCACTCTTAAAGATTAGCTAAACAACTATTTAACTGTAATATTCTGTCAGATGTTGACATAGCATTGCTTGAAGCAGTATTCCAACACTACTCCAAATAGAAGTTTTGAGAGGAGAGGGGTTTATTTTTGCCCTGGACTTTATGTCATTGTTAAATATTAGTTTCAAAGGAAAGCAATTTCAGAAATACAGTTTGTAAGAGATGTCAACCTTTTTATTTTAGATATATAACAATGTAGGAATGTGACAACCTATGTCTATTTCAATAATATATGTAAGTACAGCAATCTAGCCAAATGAATATCTAGGTATTGTGTCTCATGAGAAGAAGAACATTAACCTTTGTCTTCCTGTGTCTTACTGGAAGAAAAGTAAATATTGACCCCTCAGTTAATGCCTGTAAACCAGTAAATGCTCGATAGAACACTATCAATACCACCAGACAGCTAAACTAGTAGAACAGAATCTTGGACAAATATCTGTGTCACCAGTTTCAAACATCTATTTCACATTTAGTAATGTATTTTTGTGTATATGAAAGTCCTTAGTCAATATTCCATCTACCTGTTTAAGAAGAGCATTTAAGTGGCAAAATTTCTGAAAATTAGTATTTTTAAAAGGCACATGTGCTACAGAATTAAACTTTCCTAACTTCTGAGCTGTTTCTGAATGTAGTTTCAATTAAATTCTCTGGTTTAGGTAGATAATACTTTTAAAATCACAGGAGAAATCTGTCATCATAATCTTTGTTTGTAACTATTGAATATAAACAAAGAAACAAACAAATCAGTCTTAAAATTGTGATCAGGACTTGAACTCTAGGGAAGTTAAACAATAACAGGTGTCCTTGCACTTGGAAGTAAGTTTGGATTTAGAGTAAATTATGTCAAAATTTCACACCTGCAAAAGAGACCCCAGCCAAAATCCTAACCCATTTTTTGTGAAGCCTAAGCTAATAAATGACTGTATCTAGAAATTCAAGAGACAAGACACACTTCTAGCTTCTCCCAAGACTAAAAGGATTATATAACTGAATCCTGGTCTGTGATAGCTGCAACTCTCTGAAGTTCTATAATGTCTAAAAAATATGTTTTTTGCATCCTCACTGTTCTAACATTTTTACTTCTGAAAAAGACAGTATGTGAACTTTGAAATATGATTTCTACAACTGGATTTTTGCTACTTCAAGTTTGATTGAGACATGTTTCTTCAAACTGGCAGAACACTAAATAACTGATTTCTGTACAGCAGTGCCCTGGCTGGATAACCTCAATGTGAATCCTGCTTTTCTTCGACATTTTTTTATGGTTGTTGGTTTTGGCTAGTAATCCACTTCTAAACTGCTTTCCAGAAACACTGCTCTTAAAATAAACTTCAGTTTTTCAAATCTCCATAGTGTATGGCTTTATTTCCTAAAAAAATTATTCTTAAATATTTTTTTAAGTCTTGATTTTTTAATCACTATGAAAATTTTTGTCATTTTTTCCTGTATTTTATAGTGCCCATATAAATCAGCCCTATCTTGCTGTTTCCCTGTCATTATTTGAGCCATGCAACTTACTGTTGTCCTCCAGAATCATGTGGCATCTCAGGATAAATGAACAATTCTGTTGGGGTCTTACAGACTGCATGTGGTTGGGACTTTATAAATCGAACACCCTGGATTGTGAAGTGTGTTCTTTAAGCATGGCTTCTGAAAGACTACTCAGAGTTCAGTACCATTTTATTATAATTGAATAGAAATCTTTGCCAGTGAGCTGAGTGTTGTAGCCAGCATTATTGACACAGGGCTATGCATAATATAAATTACAACTGACAGCAATTGTTCCTTGCTGTTAAGCGTTGGAAAATGGATATTAGATTTCCTCATGAAATAGAATGATAAAATGAAGAAGATGCAATGGTTAGAAGTAACATTTCTAAGGATGAAAGGTTCCTTTGAGGACAGTCACTTGTCTAAGAAACAGCAGTAGTGTGGCTAATGCACTATACAGCTGTAGAGTTTTGGGGGTTCTTTTCTTTTAATGGGACAGGGTAGAGTTTTTGTTAATTATCAGGGCTGGATTCTGCCTTCAGTGTTGTACCAGAAGAAATTTTTCTGGATGGAGTTAATCAGCATGAAGATGAAAAAATAAAATCTGTGGGCATTATCTTTCCTTCTGGTTCACCTATTCACTAAATTAGGCAAATCATATGTTTTCATTCCATATATGTCACTTTGAAGTTAGAGTTACTGACTCACTTTAGAGGAAAAGACTGGTCTATATTGAAAACTGCATTACTTTGGAAAAATTGGGCTTTTTTTGAATATAACAAACAATGTAGGTGAAGTTTGGCAAGAAAATACATAAAACAGAAACTTGTCAATGAGTAATATATATATTTCTTGTTTAGACTTAAAAAAGGCCGATTTTTTAAAAAACCTTATGCTAAATGCTAGAGAAGTCTTAATCATAAAAGAGAATTCTTATCCAGACTGAATTTTTTTTATATGACACACTGAAGTTCTGAGTAATTTTTTCGGCAAGTTAAAGTCCTTTGAAAATATTTTCACAGTTGACATAAACTTTACAGCAGTGTGATCATACAATAATAAAATTTTTTAAAAATCAAATAATTGATCTCAACAAAACAAAAATAAGTAAAAAGCATGTATCTGTACTTACATTTCTTGAAGGGATATTTAAGTTTTGGCTGCTGCCAAAGTGCACTATTTTCCTTGAGATTTACTCTGCGTAAAGGAAACTGAAGAATTTTTTTTGTTTGTTTTCAGTAATGGTACTCAGTTTTCTACTAAGAGAATTGCATATTAGCCTGTCATGAAAAAACATCACCTAGCAGCACCAGGTATCTTTCTAACTTTCTTTTATGAGTTACTATCAATGTATGTATGTTATTAAAACAGATCATTGTGATGTAGTCATGTCTGTCTATGTGTCTGCCTGTGCACTGCACAATTATGTTGCTGAGTGTATACCAGACTTCTGATTTCATGAGTAGCATAGAAATTTACATATAAAGTGACCTATTTCTTGCTCACCTTGGTGATAAATGTTACATTTTTAACACAGCAGTTTGTTTAAAATTTAGTTCCAGTTCTCAGGATACAATTTCCTACAAGGTATCTTATTTCTTCAGATGAAGAAGGACAAGACATTGTGTATGCTGAGTATTTTAGAACTACTTTTCTTAGTCACTGATTTTGTTTACCATTATACCATTCCCTATTTCTGCTTGGAGCTGAAAGAGTTCTCCCTTATATTCTGACATAAGGATGTATCATTTTGAAGTAGGATAACCAGATCTCAGGGAAGAACCATGAAGTTGCAAACACAGGGGCATCTAACAGCACAGTGGTTTGAACCATGCAGAATTATACTTTACTGTAGGTAATCACAGTGGAAGGATTAAACTGAAATGGGATGTTTGAGGTGTAATGCATTGCTGTGGTTTAACCGTAGCCAGCAGCCAAGACCCACTCAACTCCCCCACCAGTAGGATTGAAAAGAAATTAGAAGGGTAAAGCTGGAGAACTCAAGGGTTGAGATAAAGACAGTTTAAGAAGGAAAGCAAAAGTTGTGCACACAAGCAAAGCAAAACAAGGAATTAATTCACTGATTCCCAAGGGCCGGCAGGTGTTCAACCTTCTCCAGGACAGCAGGGTTCCATCATGTGTAACTGACTTGGGAAGATAAACACCATCACTCCAGATGTACCCCCATTCCTCCTACTCTCCCCTCACTTTATATACTGAGCATGAGTTCATATAGTCTGGAACATGCCTTTAGTCAGTTTGGGTCACCTGTTCTGGCTCTGTGCAAGCCCTGCCCAGCAATAACAAAAACATATCTGTATTATCAACCCTGTGTTCAGCACAAAACACAGCCCCATACCAGACACTGTGTAGCCAGTTTACTCTACCCCACCCAAAACCAACACATGCATGTGCAGGCATGTGCTACTTCTAATAATCACTGGTTCTCCATCTTCTGCTGATTCTCTTTGCACTCTGACATCTGGCTCCTTGTTCATTTGTTCATACTTGTGGAGAATGTGGCAGAATAGATAGTACTGAATAGGTACTTAGTAAATATTCCTGTACAACGAGACACAAAAGATTACTAGGAAAAGAAGAAAATAAGGAAATACATGGGAAGAACAATTAATCCGTAGGATATTACCTGCTAATTAGAATGGGAAAGAATTACCACTGCAGTGGAAATCAGTATAATGAAATGTTTGTATTTTAAATTTTTGAGCCTGCCTGGTATAAATTAGGGTCTACTGTAATCCTGAAGACAGCCTGAGCTGAGTGTTCAAACTGTTAATTAATCATCATGTCTTCTTTCTAATGTCTGGGGTTTGAATCTCTAATAAATAGTAGTAGAAGCAAAATTTCTATCAAATCAACAGTAAAAAATTATTGCCTTAATGAAAAAAAGCTTTCCAGATGAACAATTTGAAATTGCTGAGAAAAGCTAACAGAATAACTGGGTTCTGTGTTGGTGACATTTGTCCACACACTGACAGTATTACAGGTGTTTAATGCTTTCATGTGGAAGAGAAGGGAAATAAGGGAACTGGTGTGTTCATTATACTGTATGCTGAAGCAAAACATCAGTGATTCATTTATTCATTGCACATGTATGCATGTATAGCTCCTTTTTGCGTAGTCTGCTTGGGGAGTGAGATGTATATGTAACAGTTCAAATTTCACAACTGAAGTATAATCTCCAAAATTTATACATGAAAAAGGTTTTCTAGGCTGATAACAGTTAAGGCCATATTTAGGCAGCAGCTTATATATATAGTAGGAAAATTATGTTAAGATGAATTCTGGAACAGTTTTCTGGAAAACAGAAACAAAATGCAGAGGAAAATTTTTAGGTCATGTTTTTGGAGACAGTGTCCATCAGCTGATGAAGGTTCTCAGAAAATAATTGCTGAAATAGATATAGAAGTGGTTTCATTTGCTGAAAATGGCATTTTAATTAGAACATACTGATTTCATTTTGTCCACATTCCAAATAGTTGGGAGTTTCTATTGGGAAGTTCCTTTATGCAGGAAACTTCTAATATCTTGGGCAAACTTCTGATAACTTTGGCATTCATATACCATGAGAAGCCCTGCTCAGGTATATAATTTTGTGAAAATTAAAATTACCATATACTTGGAATAAACTTTCTATAAGCTGAAATTCTGAGAAACTACAGTGTGGTCAGTTCAGATCTCAGTGGGAATGAAGAAAAGACTGACTTTAGTGTGTGACTAATTCAGGTCTCTGAAGAGATGGAGGAAGAGAACAGAACTCTTCCCCTGCTCCTCTGGCTTATTTTTCACCACGATGCATCTCCTGATGGAACCAACACCATTCAATCAGAACAAGTAAATGGCTGGCATGGTAATTAGCCCTGTGTTACAACTGCTGTAAAATGGCACTCCACATTTAGCATTGATGTATGTCAGAGGATGGTACAGTGGTCTAGTACCTCCCTCAAAAATATGTATTCAAAGGAAAAAAAAAAAAAAAAGACTATCTCTAACTTCAGTCTTAAAATTTATAATTTTTTTTTTCCTCTTCAGTGTTTTGATTGACAAAATTCCCATTTTCTGAAATGTAAATTTCACTCTAACTAGAACAGAAATTCAAAACAGAGAATAGATTTTAGAAATATATCATCAGAGCTAAAAATATAAACAAATGTTACCTTTTTGTCACTCTACACTCACATGATAAGAATTTAATAGCTGAACTATATTAGCACCTTCTTGCCCAGTTGCACCATGTCCTGAATCTTTCCCTATAAGTACTGATAATTCTGAAAAAGCTTTTGTATTCCTTGAAACCAATATCCTTCTACTTTACAGGGCAGAAAAGGTTTTTACTGTTCAAGTGGAAAGTATATTACACTGCTCTCTAAAAGTTTAAACACCTACATTTTTAATATAACTGTTACTTCTGGGTAAAAGCTTGAAGAATAGAACCCAAAATTAAGTCTATTTCCAAAGAATTTCAGCCAAAGCCTATCTTAAAGCTTTATGTACCTAAGGAATACTAGCAGAGAACTATGCCACTTTTTTCTGCCCAGTTGTCTGGAAAATGTATTGGAGGAATGTAAGAAATGTAAAGAAAATGACCATGACACACTGTGATTTGTAGAAGTAACAGCTGATGACTGTCATCTACAAAAATAACCCTAAAGTAATAAGTAAAGGAATCATATCAGAAAAAAATATATTAATAATAAGATCTTTACTACCAGGTTTCATGGTTTGTTTTTTCCCCAAATATTACAGTTCAAAAGCTAACTTGAATTATCCTTCTTGACGTTTAAAACCACATTTAAAACCATTTCATCATTATGTAACGTCCTAGGCAGAACCCTTTCCATGTTCAATACATGGAAATAATCTGGTTTGCTCTCTATTTGGCATTTACTTTGTGTGTCACTTAATTTTCAGAGAGAAATGTGACAAAGAAACAAGATCAAGGGACTGAAATATCCAGCCATACATGATGTCTCTGGCATACTATTCAACAGCAGATTTGTAGAAGGACCATTGTCATATTCACACAGAAATACAAAACAATTCATAGTAAGCCATTTTGGTCACAAATTAGTAGTGTAAGTTAGAGCTAGAATCAAATCAAATAAAATAGCCATCCTAGAAAGTAATGCAGATTCTGCATGCAGTGAATCTTCAGACAGTCATTTATCATCATATGCCAATACACATAAAAAGGCAGAAAGAGAAATTAAAGCATGATGGGAGACTCCACTTTCTCCTCTTCCCTCTTCTGCTATGTACATGTGGCAAACATAATGCCAGGGTGTGATATTGTGGAAAAATTTTTTAATTTGCTGATTATTTGTTTCATAGCACAGCTGTATAGCGAGCCTGCACGAGGAGGTGTGATCTGTGGTTTGGTGCCAAGCAGTGTGCCCCATCTGGGCAAAGATTTTATCTCATAAAGATTTTATGAGGAGTTAACTGTTTAACAATGATTGTCATCATATCAAGCATCCTCACAGGACTTACAAAAGCCAGTAGGTCCATTGAAACATAGCCCGTGAAAAAATATGGACACTTTTAAGGAAGAAAGTGAAGAGAAAAATTAAGGGGATTAAATCCTTAGAGGTTTTGTGGCCATTATTGAAGGATACCTTCCAAAAAGTGCAGCACTAATGAATACAAAATAAAGGTGTTTTAGCCAAAAGATAAGAAAAATCATTAGACATAAGAAAATGTCCTCTATTTCTAAAAAGCTGAAGAAAGCCTTTATTTCCAGAAAGAAAATAGAAAATATGGGGAACCTTGGCAAAAAAAAATTAAAATTAAATTAATCCAAAATTTTTTGAAAAAGAATTGACATAGGAATCAACATAAACAGCAATACCTTTTTCAGACACGAAAATTAAAAAAAAAAAAAAAAACATTTAGCAAGTTTTCTCATTTAGTTGCAGATCAGGTTGTTAAAGAGTGCTTAGAGAAGGCAAGACCTGTACAGAAAAGCTAAAATTGTTCAATAAGTTACACTATGAAAGAATTACAGCAATTCACATGCTAGAACTCATCATAGCAGATGGCTCAGCAGAGGATAAGTCTGAAATTGAGGAGGATATGGAGCAAGTTGATAGCATGAACACTCATAAGTCAGCAGGACTGGAATGGTGTTTACTTTCTAACAGAACTTAGGGGTAGAGCAGATAAATTACTAATAATATTTTTAGGCAAGAGTTTATCAGCTTCCTTGCTACCAACCTAGCACAGAAAATGTAGCACTGACACTATAAAAGTTCTAGAGAGAGACATAGTAGTGATCTATCACCCTGACATCAGTATTGAACTAGTTAAATAAAAAAAACTTATATTAATTAGTCTGCATCTGAATCTGTATAACTTAAAAATAGATTTTTTTTTAAGATTTCCCAGCTTCTTTCTCATAAAAGTTTTCTAAAGGAATTAGCAAAAATAGATAGAATTGACTCATATGACCCCCATCTGACTTTTAAAAGTTTTATACAACATCTCCCAAAGGTATTTTAGCCACTTCTGGTTTATAAAACCATTGTTATAAAAATAAATTCTAAATAGTGAAAGCTAAAATAAGGATAACTTCAAAATGAGCTCAAAAAATGTAGCAAGGATATTTAAGTCTAGAGAAAATAAACTAAGTGGAATATTCAGCTTTTTCATCCTTTCAGAATGCATTTCAAAGATTTAGGGCAATGACCTCCAAATTTTCAGACATAAAGATGTTAGAACTTAAACCTATTTCTCCTCTAGATTTCATGTTTGGTTTTATTCTGGTTTTGTTTTTTTTTTTTTTTTCTCTCAATGTAATTTGTGTTTCTTCTTATTTCTTAAATGGAAGCACTAAGTTCTGTTTGGACTTATTGTTATACAAAAAGACTAATATCTGAGAAAAATCTACTTCCTTCTGACAAGGAAATCCTTATGAGAAGCAAAACTCCAGTATGGCAACTGTAAGTATACAGACAATTATTGCAGTCTTAATAGGTGATATCATTACAGAATGCATAGTCAAAATGAGGAGCTTGGGTATTCTTAAGAAGTCTATTGTTTGTGTTGAAAATGGCTTTTCAGAAACATATCCTGTCTTTTATGTGTTCAATTGCAATAACTCCATGGAAAAACACAAATGTTAAATTGTGTGCTTGATATATTGTTGTTTGCTGTTTTTTTTTTTTGTTGTTTTTTTTTTTGGGGGAGGGGGCGGGGAGACAGGTTTGTTTTTTTTGGGTTTTCTTTTATAAAAACTCCACATTTTAAAATCACATTTGTAAAATAAATGGATTTTTTTTTTTTTTTTTTCCTGCACTCTAAATTGAATTTGCAGTGCAGGAACATAGGAACATTTAAGTCACTTCAACACGTGAAGGCAAGTGGCTGGAGCCAAGAACAGAATTTAATCAGACTGTACACACTGTTGACAGATTATGTTTAACTGCATTTTTCTGATGAAGAAAAATCTTTGGACAGATTTTTGAAACATACTTTAGTGAAGATTAAAGTGCCCCATTATATTAAGATAATTAGAGATTCCAGCTGTTAGTAAATCAAGAGTGAATCTCAGCAATTATCAGTGCAAGAGTTGATATTTCCTTTGGCTTTGTTTCTAGTTAAAGAATGTTCATTATCGCATACAGATGTTCAGCCTTCACAACTTTTATTTTCTGATATAATAAGCTTATTAGTTTATTTCACTTCAGCTTAGAGAATACCATTACTGATAGGTTTTGTCAAAATATTTGCCATGGGCATTGTAATACAGAGCCTAGCTGTATTTTCTTGTTTTCTTACTGCATGGTGTTGATTATATCAACTCATAACTCCTAGAGTCTATCATATTTTGTGCTATGAGGATATTAAGAAAACATTTAAATTTTCTCTCTTCTACCAGTCCTTTTGCTCTACATGCTATCAAAGCCCACAGCAGTGCTTAAAAGTTCTGTCTGCAAAGTCACTGTGCTATGGAAGTTGTAGATATCAGACATTGTCATCAGAGGCATCAGCTACTATGACAATTTTAAGGTGCTCTGCTGCTTCTCAGATATCAATTAAGCCTGGCTGGATGAGGATTTGAAGTGACATATACAATATGCTTCTGTTATGAGCTCTGTATTGAGAAAGCGTGCTGTAAGAGGATGAATCATGTAAGAGTTATCAACTTCTGTCAGTGCTGGTACAATTTTATAAATTTAAAGTGTCAGAATTTTATAACCGTCTTCTCCTACTGTTTAAAAATAAGCAAGGATGAATACAAGTGTATTGGTTTTGCCTGGCCTGGTGTTGGTAGTGGTGGGGGGAGCTACAGGGATGGCTTCTGTGAGAAGCTGCTAGAAGCTTTTTCCATGTCCTGCAGAAACAATCCCTGATGGCTCCAAAGATGGATGTGCACCTAGCCAACACTGGGCCAATTAGGAATGGTGGCAACATCTCCATGGTAACACATTTAAGAAGAAATCAAAGCAAAAAGTTGTTGTGCAGTTTTAATTGTGGCCAGCAAAGAGCTGAGTGAGAACACGTAAAGAGAACAACACCAAGTCAATGGAGAAGTAGGGGAGGAGGTGCCCCAGGCACGAGAGCTGGGATTTCCCTGCAGCCAGTGGTGTAGCCCATGGTGAAACAGCTGTGCCCCTGCAGGCTATGGAGGGCCATGGGGATGCAGAGATCCACCCACAGCCCATGGAGAAGCTCCACACCTGAGCAGGTTCATGCCTGGAGAGGAGGCTGAAAGCCATGGGAAATCCGTGGAGAGGGCACTGCTCCTAGGCTAAAGCAGCCTGTCCTTGGAGGACTGCACCCTGCAGAAGAGTGACCACACTGCAGCAGTTTTGGGAGGACTGTCTGCCTGTGGGAGGGACTCATGCTGTAGAAGTTTGCAGGGAGCTGCTGCTTCTGAGATGGAGCCATGGATAAGTTCACAGAGAACTGCCTCCTGTTGTTGGAAGGACCCCAGGGTGTCACAGTGGAAGGAAACCTCATTCTCTGTCTCCTTGCTCTGCTGGGGTATGAGATAGGACTGGGAAGGAGGGGGTGGAGAAAAGGTGTTGTTGAGGGCTTATTTTACTTCACATTAACCTGCTCTGATTTTGTTGGTGTAATAAATCCAATGCATATCTCTAAGTTGAGCATGTTTTTGACAGTATTTGATGAGCAATTTATCCTGGTCCTTATCTCAACCCATGGACCCTCCAAAATTTTTCTCCTCTGTCCAGCTGCAAAAGAGGAGTGAGAGAGGTTTTGGTGGGTACCTGGTACTGGGCCAGTATCAACCCACTACAACAGGCTGCTCAGAAATTCAACATATTGTGTAATTTGCACATATTGTGAACATGGATACATCCTCCAGTGGAGATTGGCATATAACTAACTCTTCAATATAATTTTTTGAGATGTTTGTACAGATAAGATTGCAATAAAAATAGTTTTTATACCTGTCCTGGTTTCAGCTACGCACATACATGCAGCTTTAACTTGTGAGGTAGCTTTAAGATGAGAGGTGCACTGGATCAAATGTCACTTCTGAGCTATGCAGCTAAACTTTATAATCTGTGAAAAGAAAGAGATTCTCAAAGTGCACAATTGATCTTAATCTAAAGAAAATGTTTGAAAGAGGTTATAAGATTCATGGCCTAAAATTGTGAATTTCATTTTATTGACTGAAAAAGCTCACTCAGATACAGATTCATACAGAACAGATACTGAAATACTGAGATGAATTCCCAATACCAAACAATCAGTTTTCTTACATTCTGTTTTGAGCACAGTACTTCAACTGCAGATCTTGTGAATGAACTATTTCAAAATGTTGAGCCAAGTTAACCTCCAGCTGTTTATTTGGACATTAAATATATTTCTCAGATAGAAGAAAAAGAACTTGCCCTTTGTCATCTGATAAAATGTTCCTATAGTTAAACAGCCCAGAGTCAATGAGAATTATGTATGCTTAATGAGACATTTAAATATTTATATGGACTCTCTAATTCCATTTTTTAAAGTCTTATGAATGCCAGTAACTACTAGGGCTTTTTGAAAATGAGAGCTGTTATATAAATAGTAACTTGCACATTGGGATTCTTGCTAACTGTTGCACAATACATGTACAAGGGTACTAATGAAATAGAAAGCAATTAATTAAAAAACCCTAAATATTTAATTTCTTTATACAATACTAATTATTTTCTGGCACTCATTGCTACAAGCTATGACTAACACAAAGTCTGTAGCATTAAAGGATTAATTCTTTATATTACTGAGGGTACACCTCAGATAAAATAAATCCCCTTAGGAAGAGGAGATAAGATCTTCATGTTCTCAAGCATAAGGATGAGATTTCCTGTGTGGTTGGATCACATTTCCAGGCAGGTTTGCCTGCCACTTAGCTAACATGATGATAAAGATTGCTTCCTATCTTTGCTGACACCTAAATTTTGATTGATGGCATATTAGGGAACTTTTAGGGTAACTTTAGTCACAACCTAATTTTATATTCTTATTTACCAAGCACAGGGAAGTTTTTTGTCTTTCTTTGAATCGGTTATGAGCACTTGGTGTTGAACAAAATCTTCAACATATGAGCCATCAGATCTGGCATGAATATTACCAAATTTTCAGCAAACTAACTCAAACCCTGCTGAAAACTGGAGGAGGTGCACTCTTTAGAACAAAACGTGCTTGGATTCACTTCCAACTGAAGCTACTCTGTGATCTTTATTAAATTAATTAACTTGAATTTAAGATACTGTACTTTGACCCTTTAAGATAATCCAAACACTTCTTAGCTTTTTGCAAGCTGGTATCTTATCTGTCTCAAAAATGATATTTAAAGGTCGGAGGGGATTCCGCTGAAAAGTAGGAGTTATTGTTTAATCAGAAGTTTTAATAGTATTTTATTAGTATCATGTAATCATTTTTTAAAAGTATAAAACAAAAATGAGAGAAGACATGTCTGTTCATACCAACATCCTCTTAAAAAAATCAGAAATTATCAGTCAAATCCAATACTAGCTCAAGATGCCCCAGCCAGGCCTTCAGGTTTACCTACACTAAAAATTCCCCACAGTATTTCTTACCTTTTGGCTTTTTACATGTCACATGTAGTTGATGTCATTAAGCTCCTGCTAATTCTGTGAGCCGTCATGTTCTTCCTTTGGAAATAAACAATACACCTGACAGCAAGCATCACGTAGTTGAATGATCAAAGATGATAGTTGTGGATAAGCAAAACCAAGAAGGATTTAAGAAAGCTGAAAACATGTTAGAGTGTAATTTTATTTTAAAATCAATACAAATATATGAAAACATTAAATATGTGAACATTACAATGGCTCTTAAGCCTGAAATAACTTGTAAGCTTGAACAGTCTGATCTAAAATTTGTACCCTTAAATCTAAGATATGTAACAGTTACTGTGTTCATTCAGAATTAATAGTTTGGGACTTTTTTACTTGTATCTCTTTCTCGGTACATTTACTTTGCAAAGTATGACATACATGAATCTCATTATCTTGAATAGATGCATATCTGCATGGTCTTTCATATAGCAAGAGGATGACTACAATTTTTGTGGCAATTATTTCCGGCAATTCCACAGGAGTATAGAAACAATTAGGAATATACTCATTGACAATATAAGCTTCTCTGAAATGAATGTCCTTTCAGTGAATTTGTTGTATTTGTTGTTCCTGTAGATAGCAAACATAAGATGAAAGGATAGCCAAAAGTCAAAAATGCTTTAAGGCAAAGATTTGTTTTTATTTAAATCATGATAATAGACTTTTTTTGAGAATAATACCTGCAAATCAGTTTTCTTGCTTAGATGTCAACATGAAAGTTAGCATCTCTATGTGATGTTCAAGTATCTCTCATTCATCAGCTTGGACAATTTTGATTTGGCTTACTAGAAAAGCCTTGACAGATTCAGCATGTCTACAGCACATTTATTGAAGTAGGCCTGATTTATCCTGATTTTCACAGTGATTATTTTGAGTTTGGGTTGGGATTTTTCCTGGGTTTCTGTTTGGTTTGTTTTGGGGGTTTTTTTTGGGTTTTATTTGCTTCATAGTATAGTTCCTATTTGCTGACTTGATTATCAGAGCATTGGAGAGACCTGGATACCCTGACAATGCTTGATATAATTGCTCAGTGGCTGAGAGATTGTTCAATCTGTTTAAACACAGTAAAACTTCTTTCATTAAACTATAAAAAGACTTTTCACAGCTGTTACATAAATTACTCTGGATTCCTACAGAACTTGCAGAGTCAGGAAAAATGAAGCATTGTTCAGTGGTTTTTTTTTTTTTTAAGCTGTTGTTTGGTTAAGTCTTACTAAGATCCATTTGACTTGTTAGTACTTATCTAGATTTTCACATATCAGGTTTGATAAAGTCAGTTATCTCTTAACTGGTTCCTGTAATATTTGTTCACCTCTTCATATATATGAAATATATCTTTTGTATAATATTAAAGCATTAATATTATATGATTCTTTTCCCATGAAGCATTCAAACAACATTCAAAATGTAATGTATTTTTGAAAAAGACTGCTGAAATTTGAAAAAAACCAACCTGGAGATTAGGAACAAGATGGGATGTGTTTCAATTCCTGTCATGTGCAAAAACATCAGACTATAACTTAGTAGTACCTTATATTATGATAGCAGTTTAACAAAGTTTTGATTTCTATTTAGTTCATCAGGGACATGGGATAAACAGTAAGATATCAAAGTTTGCAGGTGATAGTAAAGACAGTTATTAAGCCAGAAAGAAAATATAAAGAAGCTGAGAGAGTAAACTAAACCAATGTATACTATAATACTGAAAGAAATTAAGTGTTTATGAAGGCAATGCAGTTGTTGGAGGGGATGACACCCTGTAACTACACAGCCACTGCCAATTTCAAAATTAAATGCACCCGCTCTGGAAAGCGACCGGGTTACTAAAGCGGAAAACTCGCTATAGGTTGATCAATGAGCAATTTCAATTCAAAAGTAAAAACAAAATGCTTAAAAAGGACATTAAGTCTGCAACAGTGTTATTTATATGAGAAGCAATATAGGATGTCTCATCTCAGATGTCTCTCAAATTGCTCTGAAAGACTCACAATGAATATGATGAGCAGTGGGTGAGGTAGTGTTTATATTTTTTATTCCAGGGAAGGAGATGTATAAGAAGCAGGATGATAAGAATGCAAAATCAGAAAACAGTTTAGAGAAGTTAAACTGGATGGAGGATAGAAAAGCAATCTGCCATTCACTTTGCAGGCTATTTCCTTTATTTATCTAAAATTACATCTTTAAATTCAGGATGCTTGCACATTTATAGTGATTCTAAATTTTGTAGGAGTTACAATGTAAACTTAATTGATCTGTAAAGGGGAATAGGGACAGAATTTGAGAGAGTTATGGAGGTATTTAAGGTGTGAACTATGCAAGCATGAATTAAAACTTAAACTGCTGGAAGTAAAAGGCACAAGTAGATTTTGGCTGGATCAGGGTGTCAGTACTTCTATTAGCATACATACGGGTTTGGCCACCAGGGCTCTCAATTTATAGATGTCATGCAGGTCTAAGCTCCCAGCCAGGCACCACTTTTAGACATTTTACTTCATGGTATGTATTGGAGCCAACAATCACATTCCAGGCAAGCAGGCTGCGGCAGAATTCAGCACAAAGACTGAGCAGACTGACTGAGAGATAGACATACTCCAATCAGGAGTTCTTTTAAGATATCTGTCCAGTACACAAGGAAACAATTTCAAATCTCCATTAATGGATAAATTTGAAATTAACTGATCACTTGCCTGTGTTTTGTGTACTGTGTCACTCTATAGATTAGCTGACTGTAAAAAAAAAATTCCCTCAAATAAAGTTCAACATGCCTTAGAATGACACTTGAGTTTAATGTGAAAATCAGTTGATTAGTAGATTCGTAGTCTGGAGAAAAGAGCATATTTATGTTCCATTAATTCCACAAGCTCTTTATCGGCTTTCCAGAAAAAAACTTCTTTTTCATTGCAGAACTAAAATTTTGTGCTGTAAATAAATAAGAATAATCAAAATTCATGGCTGAATTTAGAATTTATATTTCCCTTAACCCCTTTCCAGTCATAAACAAATTCAACAGAATACTCTTCCTCCTTTATAAACACGTTTTAAAATTTAATTTATCACAGATCATTGATATTGTGTGCCAGCCACAAACATTGGGCCATTATTTTCTTCTTGCTATGCACCATTGGTTTATATGCTTTCTAAAATGCAAAGCCAACTTAACAATTGTTGAAACATCACATGAAAAAGATTTTATGAATGGAATGGAATGGAATGGAATGAAGTGATCATGCATCCTAGAATTTTAGCATTCTAGTCAATTCAAGCTGTGATTAAAAAAATCTTTAATGCCTAGAAACACTTGTAACAGCATCTGTTATTCACGTACTAGTAACAAAATGAAATTTTGCTTTAGAACATAAGATCTAGATGTGACTGAAATGTGGAAAGAAACCAGCCTCAATAAATGCAAAGCTGTTCGCAGGCTGTGTATTTCCCCACCACAAAAAAAAAAAAAAAAAAAAAAAAAAAAGTTTCAAAGTAGTAGAAATAAGAAAAATATTTTACTTGATGATAGACAGGATCATCAGTTTGTTTGTGTTGTAAGATACTTTCAGACAGATAAATCATTTCACTTTTCAAAACAATATTTTACTATTTGGATGAGACAGTTGTTAATCTCAGCTGTATTTTTTTTTTTCCAGTTGACTCTTCAGTGTGGCTTTCAAGGAGTACAGCAAAAAAGATTATATATACCTTACATTTTTGTCTTTGCTTGCTCTCTTTTCACTGGGTTCTGACATTTATATGCATTTGCTTTTATTCTACATAGAAACTTCATTTCTGTTCTCTTTACGGCATGAAAGATAACATATGATCTAAGTCAAGTTTTGACATATAATCCATTTTACATCTCATTATGACTTCAAAGTTATAAAAGTCAAAAAAAGCTTCAGATGAATCAAACTTTTTGTAGTTAAAAGGTTAAGTATGTTCTTATTTAAAGCGCAAAGTCTGAGTCATCTTACTGGAACTGAGAATTTCATTTTACGGATGTTATAAATTAGTACTGTGCCAACATCTGTGTCATTGCTTCCTTACTATCAACTTCATTTCTCCTCTTTTAACATTTAGATTTCAGTGAAAACACATAATAGAAATACGGGGACTAGTTAAAAGAACAATGAAATTGCTATCAATACTGTCTTTCAAACAGCTGACACATCAAAGTTTCATGTATTGTACATCACTCCTCTGAAACTTGTCTTCAATACCAAGAAAAAGCTGCTGAAGATTGCCTACTATTGCACACTTAGAAAATTTACTTCAATTATTATTTTTTTGCTGAAACAGACATTTTCATGTAATGCACATTCACTAATATCTTCTGAATTTTAACAAAGATTTGATCCTTCTATTTTCCTTGATGCAGGGATTATTGTGTCCTAGGAGTATTAACTTATTCATAGACTATTAAGAAGAGACTTCATTTTCTTCATCTGGCTGTCAAAATAAGGTTAAATGGTATCATTCTACAAGGTGATGCAGAGCATTAACCAGTTTCTCAGAGAAAGCTTTCCTGTGAACAGTCTGGCCAATATCTTTAGGTTATAAGCTAGCCTTGAGCACGAAAGCGGATAAAGGACAGTAAAAAAGCCTTCTATTTCCCTTCAGAGCTACTGAACTAAGACTTTTTTTTATTAGAAAGCCCTTAAAAATCAAAAGCAGCTATCCATAAGAGGCAAATAAATTATTTTTTAATCTTTCAGAGCAACAAGCTTGGTGGTGTAGATTTGTCAAGTAATTTTGAATTTATTCAAGATACAGTTGAAGAGGTACCAGCATAAAACTTTCCCTACTTGAAATAGCAGAAAAGAAGTGAGGGGCAAAAATAACTGTTAACATATTTCTTCAACCCAAATACTAATTTGTACAGTCTTCTGACAAAAACTAATGAAGAGACTTTGGCTTTTGTCTCGTTATCAGAAATAATTTTTGTTTTTTTTCATTTCAGGAAAAAGCTTTAAAAAACTAACTACATCTTACAAATTACATGCTTCTTCCTTCCGTATGGCATAAAAAGTCTAATTGAGCATTTTTAGATTGCTTCTAAATTATTTCTCCATTTCTACGAAGAGCGAAGAAACATCTTTGGTATTAAATTACGAACAAGATGGTTGCTTCCTGGGCTTGGGTTGGTTTTGTTTGTTTTTAATGGGTGTTAAGGAGAGACTATATATTTCATGTACCACTGAACTCAACAAAGTAGGAATTGCAACCTTTTGCAGTTTACCCAGCCTTAAATTTACAGTAAGATACTTCTGAACCACTAAGACTGAAAACTTCATTGCTAGGAAAAAAGTGAGGAAGCTACTTTCAGAAATCAGTGATTCATTAGCTTTCAGCTGCCTTTGGCATTGAGAAAAATTGTACAAACACATGGAAAGAGATTTAAAACACTGTGAGACTTCTCGTGTTTAAGAAAAATGTCATCATACATGTTGCTTCAAATTATATTATACAACTTGTACTTATTTAGCCCAGTATTTGGAATTTGAACTTTGAATTAGGACTCAAATGTGTGATTTGAGGTTTATAACTATGCTGTATCAGATAAGACATGTATAGAGATCCTTGAGAAATATCCTAATATTAGTTTTCTTTTTATATCTCAAAGAGATGCAAGGTCAGATGTTAATTCTAAGAAAGCTGGTATCATCACTTCATACAGCTGGTGATTGCCCAACTCTCTAGCTTGTCCACATGTTTCTGCAGGGCCTCCCTGCCCTTGAGGGAGTCAACACCTCCTGTGTCCAAGTCATTTATGAAGATATTGAAGAGGACAGGGCTGAGGATGGAGCCCTGCATAACCCCCCTAGTGACAGATCTGATGTCACCCCATTCACTAGAACCCTTTGTGCCTGACCAGTGAGCCATTTGCTCACCTGTAGTATGATGTGTTTATCCAGTTGTGTGCTGGACATATGGTCCAGAAGGATACTCTAAGAGACAACATGGAAGCTTTACTTAAATCCATCAGCTGAGACTTCCTTATCTCTAAACAGGAAAGACAAGGATTTGATGGCTGGACCACTCCATGGATAAGGAATTGGCTGGATGATTATACCTACAAAGTTGTAGTTAGCTGCTCGATGCCTGGGTGGAGACCAGTGACAACTGGTGTTCCCTCAGGGACATGGACAGGAAGAAATTCTTGACTGTGAAGGTAGTGAGACACTGGAAGGGGTTACCCAGAGAAGTTGTGGATGTCTCATCCCTAGAAGTGCTCGAGGACAGGCTGAGTGAGGCTTTGAGGTTTGTAAGGTCCCTTCCAAACCCAAACACTTCATAATTCTATGATTCTTGGTTCATGAATGTATTATTTGCGGAAACAGGAAGACTACTGCATAGGAGTCAGAAGTAGTATGTAATGAGCTTTAGCTGAGAGATTTAGGGGGATGGAGAAGATAGTTGATAATTAAGTCACTTATTCAATTATTATAGTTACCTTCTTAATGTAGCAAGTTAGTGCTAGGAAAAAAGCTTCTTATTTATGACTTCATTCTCTTTTGGAGAGTGATCGAATAAGAACTGGACAGACACAGTCTTGTGCTTAGATTTCCAACAGATTTGCTGATGAACTTGAATAGTAATACCTTTCAAAAATGGAAGCCAGACAGTTGACCTAGGTGAAATAACAAAATCACATCTAAAGGAAATTGATATGATCCACAGAAAACTGACAGGAAAATTCAACATATTTAGCTCCTATTATAGGAAGGGACAATTTCATCATCATCTTTATAGCCTATGAAGGCTCTTTTTGCCTTGCACAGTTCAGCATTACTTCACTACACAGATGTTTGTTTTATGCTACAAGTTTTGTGGCCGTCAGTCAGGATTAGCAATAAACAAGATGCACTAGCACAGAAAATGTTTTTTCATTAAGAAGTCACTTGAAAACATCCAACTACTCTATACCTGAAGGTTTGCAAATATCACATTTGTGTGCAGCTGAGGCAGAAGCACGTAAGTACAGATTTGCTTATGTAACAATACAATCTTCACATCCAGTGGTTTTACTGTGCTTAATTTGCAAATGCTTTTGATATACACTTGATTATTGTTCCCAGCAGTATTACAAATATAACAAGCAAACCCTCCTGCATGCTGCTATAAATAAGACAGCTCTTACCTAAAGATCTTGCAAAAAATAAGACTTGTTCTGGGGGCTTCAGGCCCTTGTATAATTCTCTGAGGACATTCTGCTGAGCATCCACTAACTGGATCTGATTGGTCTAGCCATCTTAGCCTTGGGAAAAATCAGTATGTGCTCAGGGTTGTAAGTAAGGGTGGGGAGTTGATCTCGGGTGCTTATATTCCATCTTGCAAGCAAACGTTTTAATGAAGAATTCACACTAACCAAAGTTCTATAAAACAATGCAAGGTAGGCTGTGGCCAGATGCCAGATCCCTATCCAGCTGCTCTCTCACTTTCATTCTTACACAACAGGGGGAGGAACAAGATGGTAATTTGTGGGGCAAGGTAAAGACAACTACCATCATGGACAAAGCAGACTCAACTTTGAGAAGACTGATTTCATTTGATTCTAGTTAAAAACAGAGTAGGACAGTGAGAAAGAGTGAAAAATCTCTCTACCTCCCCTTCTTCCTAGGCTTGCCTTCACTCTTCCATTTCCGACTGCCCGGGTTATGCAAGGAGGTGGGGAAGAGGGGGCTGCGGTCAGCCTAAGCACCTTTCCCTGCTCCATCCCGGAATATTCCCCGTGTCCCGCCGGGTCTCTCCTGCCCGCAGGGAAAGCCGTGTCCCGCCGGGTCTCTGGGTGCCCGCAGGGAAAGCCGTGTCCCGCCGGGTCTCTGGGTGCCCAGGGCCATCCCTGCCGGGTCTCTGTGCCCCGTCCCTGCTCCCGCTGTCCCCTCGGGGCTCGCAGGGCTGTTTCTCGCTCGGTTCCCCTGGCTCAGCCCTGGCTGCCGGGCAGCGTTTGCCCTCCCTTGCCCAGGCTTTCCCCGGGGCTGAGGGGCTCAGCCCTGCCCTGCGCTGGGGCCGCTGCAGCCGCTGGCACCGCCCGGGGCCGGGCCGGGCAGAGCCGGTACTGATCCGGTACTGCCCCGGTACTGCCCCGGTGCTGACCCGGTACCGACCCGATACTGCCCCGGTACTGCCCCGGTACTGACCCAGTACAGTTCCGGTACTGCCCCGGTACTGCCCCGGTACAGCTCCGGTACTGCCCCGGTACTGACCCAGTACAGTTCCGGTACTGACCCGGAACTGACCCGGTACTGCCCCGGTACAGCTCCGGTGCTGCCCCGGTACTGACCCGGTACAGCTCCGGTACTGACCCGGTACTGACCCGGTACTGCCCCGGTACAGCTCCGGTGCTGCCCCGGTACTGCCCCGGTACTGACCCGCTACTGCCCCGGTACTGACCCGGTACTGCCCCGGTACTGACCCGGTACTGCCCCAGTACAGCTCGGTGCTGCCCGGTACTGACCAGTACTGACCCGTACTGCCCGGTACTGCCCGGTACTGACCGCTACTGCCCGGTACTGCCCGGTACTGCTCGGTACTGCCCGGTACTGCCCGGTACAGCTCCGGTACTGACGCGTACTGACCGGTACTGCCCGGTACAGCTCGGTGCTGCCCCAGTACTGACCCGCTGCTGCCCGGTACTGCCCGGTACTGCTCGGTACTGCCCGGTACTGCCCCGGTACAGCTCGGTGCTGCCCGTACTGACCCGCTACTGACCGCTACTGCCCCGGTACTGACCCGATACTGCCCTGGCGATGCCACCAACACTGGGACACCCCGTCCCGTAAAATATGTTCAATTAGCCTTTGTTTGCCTTCTTAAAAATAAATTTTAAAAAGTATATAAACATTTTGCCTCATTGTGTTGCATAAGTGTGCCTTTCACTGTGGAATATTTGTCTAAAAGGGTGAGGCTGAGGACCAGCTGAGCTCCGTATCACTGTGGCACCACAAAAAGTTGAAAGCACAGAGCAAATGTTCTGCAGTATTCATACTTGGTGAGGTAATACAATATAGACAGAAACAAATGTTGAAGCTTAAAAGCACTGCATCTGACCTCTATCTATGGGAAATTCTCCCTTGAGTTCATCCTATAGGTTCAGTCTATTGGGTTCTGCATAGTGGTGTGGAAACTAGAAAACTGGATGCAATGAGCCATAGTTTCTTGATAATACTGAATTCAGGTCATGAGCTTTCATTGATTTCTTTCTGTGT